>VZTO01015055.1:18505-85093 GCA_013400615.1 Syrrhaptes paradoxus
TTTTTTTTTTTTTTTTTTTCATGGAAGCAACATACAGAGGTGACATGAAGGGGAGGAGAAAGAACCATCCATTACCTGGTTCCTATAATTATATGAACTGTAGAAGGAAGCTTTCCCTGCCTATTTTCCGTATTATGCCTTATGTGACTTCATACTTAACCTCTTTTAAACTTAAAATTAGATATTTATAATATGAAAAATGTATCAATACAGAGCATTGCAAAACTTAAGTAATTTGTGCTAAGTAGGACTGTGTGCTTATTAATTTTAGTGTGCTTCCACAATATTAGAAAGTTAATTAGCAATCTGTCCCTTGAAAAATATTGAGTTAATGCTGGCAGGAAGTATCAGCCTTTAAGAAAATGAGAGAATCTATGTAAGTACGTAGTGATAATTTCAAACATCTGCCAATGAAGTCTCTCAAAGACTTTACAAGTAGTACTAAATTTAGAATCTCCAAAGCCATCAAGACTACAAAAAATATTTCTGGTTGTTTTTAAACATTAAAATGAAGAGATTAATTGACATGCTGAAATCCTGAAGAAGTCTTTAGGCTGGCATGGGGAAACTTAGATCTCTTTTTCTCCAGCTCCTTTGTCTTGATTCTTGACTGTCTTAAGAGTATGCAATTCCCATACTCACATCTCTTATCTGCCTGGATAAATCAAATTGCTCACAATTAGTGACAGAAAATGATCTAAGAATTTTCTAAATTGCCCGTCAGTAGAATATAAGAGCTTCCCAGAAAACAAGACTTGCATAACTTAAAAGCCACATGAGCTATATAGTCTTCAGCTCTTCTTTCTACTTCGCTCATAAATATCTGTGTCTTGAGTTCAGATTTTATTTTCAGTAATTTCTACCTGTGTGACAATACAGACACTAGATGCACAGGAGCACAAAAAAAAAAAAATTCTGGTATTGCTACCAATCTTAATCTCACTTGTCCTCACAAGTGTAGGCAATTGCCATAGCTGTTCCCACTAAAAATAGCTTTAATGATGGTGACTGATTATGTTTGATATGTTATATTTAATGCCTTAGCGGATGGCTTATTGTGCAAAACCATGTTCTTAAAAGTTTGCTCAATTTAGGAACTGCTGGAACCAGTCCAGCCGTATGGGCAATTAGGGATTGTTTGGCAACTGATTCAGGAATCAGGAAAAATGATAAATGAATAAAAGGCTAGATGCAAAGCAAATATTATATTATGTAAGTTATGACCAATTCTAATTAAGATTAAGATCTCTTTTGCAAACTCTTTGCGTTTTAGATGAGTTTCTGACAGCTTTTGAGAATGTTAATGTATTTTAGTGGAAGTTTTTGAATTCATATTTTGCAACATAATCAGCCTTCAAGGAATTATTCAGCACTTCTTAAGAATGATGCACTTTGATATTTTGTTTAAAATCCTTTAAAATCAAGATTTTATATTGCAGAAATATCTTTTTACTGCTTTTCCACAATTATGTAAATATTCACAAGATGTATTTATCCATACCAGCGAATCCTTAATTCAACAGTTTTTGCAAGTAAGACAAGATAATATTGGAACTACAGAATCTTGAGCTTGTTATGGGGTTACAAAGGCCTGATTGGCTGTTTTTTTACTGACAGCAGAATGCATACAGTACACCTTTTTTTTCCCCCAACTCATTTTTAATCAGAAATACTTGCTTGCTGATAGTTTTTCACTGGATGGAGATGGACAGTGGGAACTCAGTTATTCAAAGGTCATCAGATCCCTAAGGACTAGAACCTGAATGCAGATGTCAAGATTTGTTGGCCTAAATCTTCCAATTCTGGACAAGAAGAGCTCAGGAAGGCTTTCTAAAAACACGTCAAGTTTTCTATATCAGAACTGGAAGGTTTACATGTTCAGACATACACACAAGAGTTTAACACACAAACAATACATTGAACTTGCTTTTAAAGGAAAACAAATCCTCTACTGCACAAAAAAAAAAGAATTATGGCTATATATTTTGATCCATGTTATATGACTATATATTTTGATCCATTTTAGTAGAACTAATTCATTAATCTAGATACTATAGACAGTGTTCCCAAACTTTTGTTATCTGAGGAACATGATTTTCTATGTTAAAGTTGATAGCATGTGACAGATGTCCCTGGGCAGTCCTGACTCTGTCCAATACAGCTGTGACCAGCTGCTGGACCTGTCATGTGTGATATTTGGCTCCCCGGTATCCCTCACTCTTGCCAGGCTATTTAGACTGGTTGCAGGGTAGAATGCACTGACCATCACACTACATCTGTTGGGAATTTTTACTGCAAGACATCACAAAAACAAGTAGGAAAACAAATTTTAAAACACTTTAACTTTTTGTTTTATTCACAAATTCAGAGGGAAATCTTGGCCACCCTGAAAATACCAAGAGCATATCCTTTGATCTCTATTCTTTACAATGCTTGTTACATCTGGTTACACATATTGCACGAGTTGAAGCCCAGAGAGGGCAAGCAAGCATAGCACCCAAGTGAAAGAGAAGAGGAATCTCGGTGTGTGAATACAGGGCGTAAAGTCCAAGAAGTATGGTTGCTTATCTTCTCCTCCTCTCCCTCCACTGGAAGTTTTCTTTTGAATCTGACTTCTGCACCTGATATCGTTTTGGTGCTTTCCATGTCAGAAGCTGGAACAAGTTGTCTGTCCCAGCCAGACCCCTAAATACTAAGCAAAATATTTGGTCTCTTTCTTAATAACATTTTCTGACTCTACTAATAGTGAATTCTTACATGAACACGGATGTGGTTTCAAAAGGGAAGGAGACTGAACCTATCCCAGTGTTGGCTATCAGCTGTAGTCAAGGGAATCTTTGAAAAGCAATATGGATTTGTATTCCTCTGAACGGAATTAAGAACTAGACCCTGTCATCTACTTCCTGACCAAATTCTCTAGCCACCAAAATATTTTGCATCATCCTATTTTCCTCAGAGGAGATTCTCAAATCTTCCAATTCCAAGGGAGCTTAATCTGTCAAAAACTGATTCAGATAAAGCCATTTCAGATGAAGCTTCTTGGAAAATAGATATCTAGTTCTGGATCCTAATCAAACTGAGATATGAGCTATGTGTGGAGCTGATCAACACTTTCAAGACTGAAGCATATATTTAGAGAAAGAAATATAGGAACCAGGGAACACAAAACTGTTAGGTCTCTGTAAGAACTGTGGCTACTCTGGGACATGGTAACAATTCAGGAAAGAGCTTGGAGGTCATCATGCTGGGCTTTGACACCTAAACTACACAAATCCCACTTCAAGTATTTTGATCCTATTTGGCACCTTTTAGTTAAAAGTATTTAACAACAAATATTTGTTATGTTTTTACTAGTTAAGCTTATTCTATGGGGTTTTAAATACAACATATCATATGTATGTGATAATGGACACAAACTGAAACACAAGAGTTTCTGTCTGAACATCAGGAAACACTTTCCTACTGTGAGGGTGACGGAGCACTGGCATAAGTTACCCAGAGGAGTTTTGGAATCTCCCACCTTGGAGATATTCAAAAGCCATCTGGACATGGTCCTGGGCACCTGTCTCTAAAGTGGCCCTGCTTGAGCAGAAGGTTAGCACTGGATGACCTCCAGAGGTCCTTTCCAACCTCGAGCATTTTTTTGACTCTGTGACTTGCTTATAAAGTAGAGTTATATACACAGCTGCCTGGTGTAATGTCACAGAACAATGTGTCTGCACACCAACGTTTCAAAATCCTATGAAAGAGATCACCTCATCTACTAGAACTCAAATCTGATGGACAGTACAATAATTTTTATGTGTATTCTTCTGCACCATTTTTGGAAAAAAAGAAATGAGGAACCAGTCTGCAGGGAAAATGATGCCCAGGTACTATGAATTACTTTTAAAGGACAGTGTACCAGGACTCTCCAACAGTATTTAAAAAGTTAAAGGGATGGAGATTTGTTCAGAAGCAAGAATGGGAATTACTGTAAAACTCCTAACGAAATTTGTGGCTAAAATGACACCATCTTGACTTATCTTTTGTAAGCACTCTTAAGAAGTACACTTGTCAAAGTATGGATCAGGCATGGTTCTTGTGACCCTTAATAAAATTACTACTTCAAGCACAACAAAACGAACACTTTATGAAATTACCCAGAATTATCTAAAGGGGTTCCCTGAAACTAGAAAGTCAAATATTACAGTGGGATTATTTTTTTTTAAAGGTGGTCAGTAAATGCCACATTACATAGGCTACAGGTAACTTAAATGAAATTAGTGTCTTTGAAAATGAGATCATTGTTGAATGTTGTTTAACTACTACTGTCCATTGAAATATAGTAATAACTGCTGCTAAGAAAAAGGGGGTGGGAAGATGGAAATTCACAGTACATGGTCCAACTTAGGTTTAAAAACAGATCATGAGGAATTTCTAAGAGGGTAACTAGGACATTCCTATTATCTGCAAATGCCGTATCAGTATAGCTTTATGAATTTATCTGGAAATCTGACTTCCATTGTGGATCACAGTCTGATAGAAACTCATCAGAAGAAACAAGGGCAAAAATGAAGTGTCAGAGATGCCATTACAAACCCTTAATAGAGAACAGACAGTTCAAGGGATGGTATTCCAAAACGACCACAACACATTACTACAGGAACCTAAAGGTATTGCACATCTCAGGTGATCAGAATTTGCAAAGCACAAAGACATATAATATAGACACCAAGTAGGACAGTAAGTGTACTTTTTTGTGAAGTTTCAGCATTCCTCCTGTGCAATTGCTAATACATTTAAATAAAGAAAACTATATATATATATAAAGCAATAACAAAAACAAAAGGGTCAGTTTAGTTTTTTTCTTTGGGATTTCTAAGCAAGGTGCATCTTGGATATATCTTAGTACAGAGGCAGCAATGTGAAATTGTTTCTTAGACTTGAAAGATAGCAGTCATGGTTTTGAAGAGACCATTACAGTCAGTGATTGAATGATCAATTCTGACAGTAGAGAGAATCAAAATAATCAGTCAGACATGAAGCAGTGCAGCTTCTGTGAGTTTTCTTACACAAAATGAGAAAACATGTAGCCCAAGCCTTACAATCTCTGATGTTCAAAACAGTTCACTGTTTTTCACATCTCTGGAATTTCAGTTTTCAGCCAGGAAAACTACCGTATCCGGTCCTGCCAATGTATTATAATCAAAGAATATCTACATACATACACTACACAGACTATCAGGTAGGTTTTTTTGAGTTCTGGGGTTTTTTTAAGTGGGGTAAATTCTTCTCTCTACAACGTACTAGTTTGCTGGCACAGTCTGAATTGTTATACTAAAATATTTATGTTGCTCTCTTTTGTATCATGCTGATTAAGTCAAACCATAGTGCTTTACTTCTCTTAGTGCTTGGGAAAATATCACCTGAAGCACAATTTTAGATCACAGATACCCCAGCTAACGTCACCTGTCACACATGGTATGCAGAAGTAAACTGCTGAAGAGGACAGTGGATGCAATAGTGAAGTAATATTGCCTTCTTCCATGTAAGCACTATAGATGATTTGCTGACTACAGCCACCACAGTAAATTACTGTGCACAAGGATTATAACGAGGGTGATTGAGAACATTTTCAATACAGCTCCAAGATTAATATGGCATTCATAGAAGCAGAATTCCTGTATCTCCAACAAATATAAAGGCTGAGTTATGAGATACGGTGAAGAACTGTGTATGCAGGATTAGAGAAAGAAGAATAAAGCTAAGAGAAATATACAGCATGCCAAAAATGATCAGGACCTTTAGTTGCCCTGAAACAGCCCTGCAAAGCTGATGTGAAAACTCTGTATTATATTCATTATCTGAGGATTTATTGGACAGTAAGTGACTTGCATTCACTTCAGCAGAAAAACAAATGTCAATTTTCAATGTCTTCTGGGATAGCTGCTTAAAAAGAAAATAAGAAGAAAGAGCAGCCAATCATTTTATTTTACCACTTATGTAGCAATGAAGCTGAAGAAACAATGCTATGGGGCAGTCCTTTTCCCAGTCATCCTGCAACTTATTAGCACTACAAAGCAGGATTTTCAAAGTGCTGTAATAGAAATGTGACAAGGTAAATTCCAGAAAGGTAAGCTCCAGAACCATTGTCTAAGCTTTAAGTTAGTTCATTGTGAGTATGCATTTGTACAGTAACCTACTGAACAATGTTAACAAAACAACAGTGTCTAGAGTTGATACAGGTGAACAAATCAAAAGCTGTCTTAGCTTGCAGAGACATCCTATCCATTTTCAAGGAGCATTATATTGTTATGTTGTTAATAATTTCTGCTCATAATTTCAAGTGCAAAATTGTAAACTACCTTGGAGCTGACTGTGGCAATAAAAATAAGTGATGACAGAGAATGGAAATAAAGTATAAGGAAATATAGAGAAAGATAGGTAGAAAAGGGTAGAAATAGAAGATATCCTGAGAAAAAAAAAAAGACCAACATAATAAAAATAGTCATAAAATGTAAAACAAAACAACAAAACAAACCCCCACAGAAACATACACACACACAAAAGCAACCAAAAAACCAGATTTCCCAACTGGAGGAATATCCCAGCTAGGATAACAAGGAACTTAGCAGGAGCTTATTAACGTGATAACGACAATATTTTATTGAGCAATTAAAAAAAACCCCCACAAACAAACCTTATTCCCATCTCCCTGATATAACAAGGACACCTGTTCTGCACTGAGCTAAATATAGGCTGGTAAAACGTGTACTTTGGCCCATGAATCCACTAGAAAACAAGTTTGGTACTGTTGGCCTGTTCAGAGGGCACGAAGTAAGATTTCAGGCTTTTGAACTGATCACAACACAAATGCATAATAATACGATAATACAGACACGTTCAGTATGCTTGTAAATACTGAGTTAGGATGAGCATTAGAGAAATAAAACCACAACAACCCCAATTTCTTTGCCTCCTTGCCAAACAATACTATTTTAAAAAACAAGTCATTTTGTTCTCTCTGGACCTGGGGTCCCTTCTTTCTATGATACAAACTGAAGAGAAAAGGTGAATGCTTAAGAGCAGAAAAACAGGAGTTAATCGTAAGTACATCTCAGAACTCCTTTTCAGATTTAGGACCAGACTTCAGATTTTAAACACTGGTTTGCTACTCTGTAAAATCATCTTTGAAGGAGTTTTGATTTAGGACAGAAAGCCTTCAAAATCTAACCTGATATTTAGACTTAATTTATAATATAAAGCAATGTAAGGACTTGAAATACAATATAAAGCAATTGTGAGAGTATTTGTGTTATGGTTTTGACCCCTAAAACCTGGACAATTTGTATCTGTATAATTTAAACTAAAAATGTAACTTTTTTTTGTATTATTCTAAAATAAATACATTTTACTATAGGGAGATGGGGAAGGACATGAAGAAACTGAATGAAGAATTTTTTGCCATCTCATTCTGGTTCAGACAATTACTTTGGGAATGAGTTTGCTTTACTGTTTCTTGTCAAGGCACTGACAAAGGGACTCTGAACTTGAATTAGTGACAGTAGTTTAGTTAAATTATACTAAACATATTGATTTATGCATCTGTCTGAAATTCTTGGAACCTTCTGAACCTGCTTTTGAAAGCTCAGCTGTACAGAATGCTGTTGTTGCCAAAGAAAAGTCAAATGTACCTGGTTGGGTACCTAAGTGGAGTGTAAAATTAAAGAGATGGTATTTTTGTCTTTTAAAACCAATACAATTCATGGATAAACTGGATTTTCCCTACAGATGCCTGAAGTCAAGAGTGCACTCTGAGAAAATACCTAACCTATGGCTACATAGCTATGGAATATGAGTACTATTAATTTAAAAATAAATTTCTCTTGAGTTAGAGACAACTTATAAGCCGACTTCTAAATGTCACAGATATTACCTTTGCATAAAGTTTCTTTGACTGTAGTTGTGGAGAGGGACCTCAATGTTAATTCCATGGTTAGATTGAGATTGAATCTAAACTTGGTGCAAAATCAAAACAACAACATAAACGCCAGGATTAGTCTTCTGTCCCCCCGTGGTCAGCTCCATATGGTAAAGCATTCCTTTGCCCTCCACAGTGTTTCTATCCATTCAAGAAGCAGAGGGCTTCACTTGAGCAACAAAGAGCAAAGAGAAGAGGCCTCATTCTCTCCACACCTCCCCAGCAAGGAGACATCCTCCCTCTCTTTAAGATAGTGCCTCAGAAGTGTTCACATCTACATCAGTATCAATTAAGATAGCTGGTAGCTGTGCTGCAGCATAAAGGAGTTTTTTTTCTTCCAAAAGTCTAGTATGACCCTGTCTATGACCTAATAACATTGTAATAATAGGTAATACTGCAATATATGGGGGTTACCTGCATGATGAAAGGTTGAAATTCTATCACCAGATTGTTAACTTACATGAACGTATATGAAACATTTTAAGAAGTACAAAAATAATTTGGGCATTTCATTCCCATGTAGGTCTATATGTAATTTCCACCTAGATGCTTTGTAACTGCTTACTAAGACCCCTTGACAAATAAAAACACTGGTACACAATTTCTAATCTTCCTTGCTGTGTTGTGCTTTATCAGTTTTGCATAATTCTTTTTTTTGGAACTGTGTTTTGGTGCTTGACTTCCATATTGCCTTTGTTCTGTCTTCTCACAGCATTTCTGATTAACTTTAGACGCTTATTTTTCTATACACGTGGTTTAATTTGCCTGCCTCTCTGATTTAAATATTAGCCTAAGCAATCCAGTCAAAATACCACTGAAAATGTTCCTGTGTATTCCATTGCCATCACAGAGAACTCAGTAGGAAAACTAAAGAAAAACTTTGATTTTTTTTTAGTGGGGACCACTGTAATCATATTAATTTTTATCAATGTACTAATGTTTCCTACACAGAATTCTTATTTAAAGTGCTGTGTGGCATAATGAAACATTTTTTGACTAAAGTCTTTCTTGAAATGTGTCAAATCTTTGTTCTATGTAAAAATAGAATTTGATTTTTTAAATTATATCAACATCAAGAAATATTTTAAAATATATAGCTTTCTGTAAATTAGTCTTAATAATTTGTTTACTTAGATAAAAAAATAAAGTATCATCTTGAATACAAAGTACAGGCAGAGAACTTGTAATATTTCAGTTTTGGTTTTGCAACTGTCTTATTTTGTGGCCTTGTAAACAACATTTAACCTTTCCATGACTTCACAGTGTAATCTGTCTAACAAAGATAATATTCATTGAGCTAGAGAGAGAAGCATTAAAAGCTACTTAAGTGCTTGCTCTGAAGACTTGTTAAATGAATGAATATGTTTCCATCTATTTTAACGACTTTTAGATCAAGCTGCTAATTCAGAGGATTAAATTTTCATTACATTTAGAAAGAAAAAAATCAATAAATGGAAAACTTTTGTTTGATGCACAGTGCCTCATAGCATTTGTATTCTAAACAATGCAGCATTGTGATAATGCCTGCCAGCTAGGTGATACAGCTTAGAAACAGGAGTCCACTCACTTCACTTTCTTATTTTAGTTTGGGAACCAAAAATGTTATCTACAGGATAAATGGATAAATAATTATAAAATCTGGGTGTTCTTTTTTATTGTAAAATGTATAGTAATGCTGCTGGGTACCTACATGTTAAAGAGAAAATGTCAGTGTCATTATGGCTTTTAATGTCATCAACAATTAAAAAGAAAATCTCTAAGTTAGAACCATAGAATCATAGAACGGTTGGGGTGGAAGGGACCTTAAAGATCATCTAGTTCTAACCCGCTGCCATGGGCAGGGACACCTCCCACTAGCCCAGGTTGCTCAAAGCCTCATCCAGCCTGGCCTTGAACCCCTTCAGGGATGGGGCATCCACAGCTTCTCTGGGCAACCTGTTCCAGCCCCTCAGAACCCTCACAGCAAAAATCTCAGTCTACCCTCTTTCAGCTTAAAACCATTATTCCTTGTCCTGTCACTACACTCCCTGATGAAGAGTGCCTCCCCATCTCTCCTGTAGCCCCCTCTAAGTACTGGAAGGCTGCTATAAGGTCTCCCTGGAGCCTTCTTTTCTTCAGGCTGAACAACCCCAACTCTCTCAGCCTGTCCTCATAGGGGAGGCGCTCCAGCCCTCTGACCATCTTCGTGGCTCTCCTCTGGACTCTCTCCAACAGGTCCAGGTCTTTCTTGTGCTGGGGGCCTGAAGCTCAACATGGTACTCAAGGTGGGGTCTCACAAGAGCAGTGTAGATGGGGAGAATCACCTCCTTCAACCTGCTGCTAGTGCTTTTTTTTGATGCAGGCCAGGACATCCCGTGGGCATCCCTTCCCTCCAGCATATCGACTGCACCACACAGCTTGGTGTCACTGTCAAACTTGCTGAGGATGCACTCAATCCAACTGTCCATGTCTCCCACAAAGATGTTAAACAACACTGGTCCCAATACCAACTCCTGCAGAATGTCACTCATCACCAGTCTCCATTTGGACATCAAGCCATGTAACTAGTTCTCACTTAGTTACAATTTTATGTTGAATGCTCAGTTGCACATGTAAGGAAATACTAGAAATGAAAATGCATGAAAATAAAAACAATGTGCAGATCAACACCGCTTTTCAAGAAGTCAGTGTTCAGCCACAACTATCCAAGTGTCTTAAGGAACAATAAAAACATTTAACAATCAGGATATTGGATAATGAAAACAATTTTCAGTGTTACATTCAGTGTTAAGCCTCAGGACATGACTCCTTTTAGAATATGGTTTTGTTTCATATATCAGACAGCAAAGCAGGTGAGACTGGGAAATTAATGGTCACTAATTTTAGAATACATATTTCTTCTATATTTTTTGAATCAATTTAGTTTAAATAAGTTGTAGTCTTGTGTGAAAGCGCCTAAAAACAAGTCAGAAGAGGCAGCAGGTATCAGGCTGAGGCACTGACCAAACCTGAAAGCCAAAGCAGATCGGACTGAATGATGTATAGATATCTTTTGGCTTCTAAGTTAATTTACAACTTTCACACCAATTCCTGCTCCCAAATGACAACTAATTTTGGTTTTGATCAAGCTCTAGGAAACAAAAAAAATAATGGATTTTTCATAGTCTCAACAAACACTTTATAGCTGAAAAGAAACCCCAACAAACAACAAATTAACACCATTTTCTTAAGAAAGCTTTTCTTAAACATATCTTATTTAAATTTCCCTAAGGAATTGATTGTTATAAAATCACTGTTTTGATGCAGATAGTAGAAGCATATTGCCCTGGTTTGTAAGCTCTCTGCTCAGCTATTGTTGATTCTACATATGGAGGAAATGTGATCAACAAAGGCTCTCAACAGAGAAAGGCCTTCGTGAAAAGACATTTCCAGCAGGAAAAATGAATATCTTGTTATGCTCTCAGACATTTCACCATTTGGTAATGAGTCACTGAAGCATCTGGTGTGAATTTAAGCCCCTTTGAACCATTTATGCACTGATAATGTTGATACACACTTCTTTGTTTATGGAAAGATGTGAATACATTCATTGCTGCCTATGATGTCGAAGAGGGAATGGAGTTATCAGAAGTAAATACAAAAAATAAAAATTGAAAAAAGCAACCCATATGCAACAGGCAAAATGAACGCAAATGCTACATTCATTTTTGGGAACATAGCATCTGATAGCTTTGCCAAGGTAATGATGCATCATTTTTCCAAAAGGATGAAGTTAAGGCAGACAACAGAGGCCTGAAGGAATTACTATGGTAAGACATTTTCACCTAATTGCTCGTTTCCAAACTACACTGTTTTGACAATAATGGCTTAGAGCAAAGTTGAATGCATTGTTTGTGCTTAGCATATCTAAAGCTCAGGGAAAGCAATCTCATCATTACAAAATGCTGCCCTGATTTAAGAAGAAAATTAGTGTTTCAGTTGAATTTTCACAAGTTACAAGTAACATGAGCATTCAGAAAGACATGATTATCAGAACTGCTGACAAAGCAATGTAGCCTACAGCTCCCCCCACTTTCACAAGATCTTTCATCCCTTCTCCAAAACAATCAAAATACCATAATCTGTACATCTGAAGAAGAATATGTACTTATTAAAATTGAAAATGAGTTATAAACAAGAAAAAATCTATAAAAACAAAACCAGGAGAGCTGCCAATAAATAATTTTTTAAAACCTAGATCTTTCTTATGCTATTTTACAGTTATTTGCAATAAGAGCATGCTTGTAGCTTTACAAGGGTAAAGTGAATTTTGAGGTGTTTGGTGATGACAGCATAGTCCCCATTTTTTATATGCTTATCTCAATTTACTTCAGTAAAGTACTGCTGAAGTACAGTTGTAAATAAATCCGGGTTCAAACTCATTATTTGGTTTTGGCATTAATGACTCTCTGAGGAAAATCTTTTTCACACTCCAGTGCTTCAAGTTTGACCTGTGTACTTAGAAAATTTAGATGGATGAACAATCAGAGTTCTTGAGAACCTTTGAATATCTCTACAGTCAAATTATTCTTTATTCAGTAAGTCATCTGCAAATCACATCAATTATTACCTGCTTTCTTATGATTTTAAGTGTTAAATATTTTTTTTTTTGGTAACCAGAAAACACTGGAGTGATAACTAAAGTATTTTAATCACCTAGGAAATAATTAAATAGGAATAGCAAGTAGAATCTGGCACATATCAGACCAATGGAACTGTCTTCTAGAACACTAGTAGGCCTTGCAGAAGAAGGAGGAAGTTGAGTTCATTAAAGCTTGTAAACTAGAAAGGAATAAACATGCTACAGGTTTGATGCAAAACTAGATAGATAACTGCTTCTGCAAAACAGTTATCTGTAATTCAATGGACATATCAAGTTATACTGCACAGGAAGCTGTCTTGGGATAATGAAAAAACCTTGTCAGCTTTTATTATTTCCTTATTAAACTTTCAACAACAATTATCTGGAGGAGACTACGGCTGTACTGGAGGACAATATTGAACTCAATTGCATTGAAAAGCTGGAGAAACAGCTTGATATCTAAGGAATTCTATGTGTAAAAATGTAGTTTACTTCATTTGAACAGACACATCCAGTTAATTATACACAAGGGGAAGAGTGACCAGGCAGGAAGCAGACCAAGATTTGAGGTTACACATATCAACAACATGGTCTTGTTAAATCAAACATTATACTACCACATAAATCAGAAGAACAACCTATAGAGTATTCCTTCCACCTTGCAACTTACCTGCTTCTTGAACAGGACACCGTCCAAGTGGACACTGTATTTTTTGCTCAGCTAAGTTCAGAGAAGAGCAAGAAAAGATAGGAAGTCCAGGAAATAATGCGTTAGACAGTGGGAGTAAATATTGAAAAAAGAGAGAGACTGAAGAGGAACAGAATGATTTTCACTACATAAAAAGTAGTAAAGAAGAAAGGAATAATGCCCTTTCCATCTGCTGTGTCTGAGTTTTAATTATCAAACTTCATACATTAAAATTGTCCCCTTAAACATGTTATGTAAAGAAAATATAAAAATATTCAAAGCAATTGCAAAACCTTCTCATGTATGAGGCTTTAAAATGGCTGAAGCAATCAGTCAACAGACGAGAAGCCAAACTGACCCAGCAAATTGCCAGGAACATACATTTTTTTTCTGTTAAAAGAAGGTATTACTGAAACAAGGTTGCATCAAATCTAACACAGATTCTCAAATTCATCAACTTCATTTTCATTATTTTATTTCCTTCTTCTTGGCACCACAGCACATCTCTAGAATAGAAAAAGCAGTGAGGTAGCAGTGACTCCTAGTCTGTTTTCTACAGAGTATTTTTATTTCTCATTCCAAGGGAAAGAGCACGGCTCAGAATGTGAGCCTGTTGAACAACAACAAAAACGTCACCTCTCAAATCTTTTGCTGTAGAAATACAGAAGTATTTTGTCTGCTGGTTTTATATTCCCATGTGGAAGAAACGTGATGTTTAAAAATGAAAGAAAAATTAATGTTGCTGGAAGTTTGTTTCTGGAAGTGAATGCACTAGCTGGGAAACACTAGCTCATGAGTGTTTCTGTGCTAAGTCTGGTGTCCCAGGAGGATCCTAAGTAAGTGGTTGTGGTTAGCAGTAAATTCTTCAGAAGGGAATAAATATTTTAGTGAAAGAAAGACAAAAGATGATACGATATGCCAAGTAAACTTGGCGCTAGCATTACTGAGTGAAATACAGGTCAGTTTTGTGTCTCTGAGTTCTTATGGGACATCCCACTTCAGGAACAACATCAAAGGTGTCAAATTATACATATTTTAGTCACTTAAACACTGAATTATGCTAACAAAAATCAACATGGCAAGCTAATAACTTTTTAGCTTAAGCAGACTCAAAGAATTAAAATAGGATGAGTAAGTCAATTTTAGGAGAGTCTTTTACAGTATCAAAGAAAAATAACACCTCATTAATCAAATCTGCCTTCTGTAAAAGGAGGGATTATGCAACCCTGTGCATTTCTTTTTCACATCAAAAAAATAGCCTCCAGTCTTTCTTCCCTTCCTGTTTTTGGAAGGAGGAGTGCTCTCTGTTAACGCTGTGTGAGATAACTATGCAAGTTCTGGCAAGGGCTGTATCTGTAGTCATATGGAGAAAAACACAGGATCATTGTACTCGAGAGCTTACATTGTTGCTGATATCAGCAACTTTGATCATCTGGCAAGTAGCCATGGAGAACATAATCTTTGAAAAGCCTACTGCTATCCCTGAGGTTTTATAGCCCATATAAACATATTTGGTTGCATTAAAAATTAAAGAATCATAATATTCAGTTATTTCTTTTGATGGATTAAAAAAATAGGTATACTAAGAGGAACTATAATGAGTGGCTTGTATAATAACTAGGTAAACATAATGTCACACTTACAGTAAGTAGTTTGTGATCTAAATATTAATGTTATGTCTTAATAGAACAGCACATATTGACTTTTTTCCTTTATGCTTTAATATCTAAAAAAACAAAACAAAACAAAACAAAAAACCCAAAATCAAGCTTTAAGTAGCATGTTAAATTATAGCCTTAGAAATCATATTGAAGCAGTTAATCTTTCAGAGAAATTCTCAGCCATCTGTTTGCCTAAGGTTCAGAATTCTGTCTGAAAAGAAGCAGAGAATACACCTCATCTTATTTTACACTGCTCTCATTTGCTGGCAGATTATCTCATAATGCTGAAGGTTTGTGACAAACAATAACATACAGCCCAAATGCTTATGCTTGTTTTAGTACCATGGAAATCAGGCCCTTACACAGGAAAATATTGTAATTCCCCCTAAAAACAAAATCAAACCACCACATCCATGTTAGAATTAAAGAACTAAATGAGAAAATAATTGTTCTCTCAACACTTAGTTTTCATGCAGTACATCCGTTTCTCCACATCCGTTTCTCCACAATTGTTTATCTATTTCTTGAAGAAGTGTCTAATAGTGCCTTCACCCCGTACCCAGAAGAACAGAATCCATCACATATTATTCACATACACCACCACCACAGTTTCTGTAGCTCTGGCTCCTGTAGAATTTCAGGCTTTAATTCCTTCTCCTTTGAGGATAGAGCTACATAGTTTGCTGGAGCTCTGTGTGAGAAAGCCTAGATTTACCTCAAAATAAACAGGTAAATCTAAGAGAGACAGCACTGCACCTTGGCCTAGCCTGTCCTGTATATTACACTGCAGATTATATATACCCCAATTTTGCTCAAACATTTGTCAAATATTTTTTCTCACATTGAAAAGAAATTCAGCTTTATAAATAAAAACATTGCAGCCTGTTAGATTGAAAACATGCTTACAAATAACTTCTAGGCATCCACAGTTCAAGTATTAATCCCATCAACAAATCCATAAGAAAGGAGTTAAAAAGTAAAAGAAATAAATTTATAGGTAGGAGGAAATGCTAGGTGTTTTTTTAATGTTTTATTTAATATTTTTAGCGTTTATACCCCAAAAACTTTCTAGTGACAGAGGGGATTTCCATAAGTGTGTAACTACACTAGACTCCAAGTCTGATTTGTCACTTACAGAAGGAACCTATCAGCATTTTTATGTCTCTGACTTTGCAAGTCTGACCCTTAAATTAGGTTTCCATTATTTTGTGCTTATCACAAACATAGTAAAATTATGGCCTCTATTCTGAAGACATTAACAGTAGTACTTCTGGAAGGCTGGAGGAAAGAGGAATACACATCAAGTTTATCTATGCTTTGGGCAGGATTATCTGTAAAGTTGACCACTTGTGATACTAATACCTCCCTTTTCCCTGGTACTTAAAAATTGTAATAAATTTAAAGTTTCATGATTTTGTAGTGTTCTTCTTATGAAAGTGGTTTTGTGATGGATTGTAACATCTTTTTCTTTAACCGGATATGGAGCAAGAGGAAAGATGAAGATTTTTTTTGATTGTTCATTGTCTTTACTGCCTTAAATAAAATCCTCTTTTTTTTTTTTAAACTCACTATCAATCATGTTGCATACAGACTTACTTTGTCATACTATTAATATAGTATTTTATATGTTTAAGAAATGGGAAGGATCAGTACAGTCATCTAGTTTACTGTTCTGTGCTGTACAAATTAATAAAGCTTTTTCATCTCTAAACTTAACTCAGTGGCATCTATTTAACGTGCAACAAATGTTTTAGAGGACAAACATTTTTACCTAAAGATAATGATAATCCATGGTAGTGATCTTGAATTGTTTACTTGTTCAGATATTTAAAAAGTAAATGTTTAAATGATATTTAAATGAAAGATAAAAATTCACAGATGGTTTAGGAATTAGCTATGACCTTTACATTAAGCTGCCAATTCAAGTAACTAACAACCTGAGCTGAATCTGAAACGCTTCATACTCTGGTGGATAAATAAAGGCTTCAGTGAAATTAATAAATGCTTTTACACATTTCTTCACAGAAAGAGTTCTAAATTTTGCTTATTTTTGTTTTTAAGCTGCTGTGACTGGCACCTTTTTGTGAATCAAACAGAAGTGAAAGAATACTAAGTAGGACAGTCTCAGAGAATAAACGCCTCTGTTTCCACACTGTTTCTCCCAACTCAAAACAATGCTTATCCACGAACTGATATACAGAGAGCTGCACTATTATCACCAGGTGATATTTGTTGTCTCCACATAGATTCACTTAGAAAAAAATAAAATACATTTCTTTGTTCTTTTATTACTTCATTTAAACTGGAAAACAATTTTTGTAAGAACTGAAAGAAAACTCCAAAAATGTATTAACTATAAGCATTATCTTTCATAGATCTTGGGTCCTGGATTGTTTGTATAAGACTACATCCACGTAAAAATGCCTTAGATTAATAATCAGGAATAAGTATGTTCTTATGAGAATGCCATCATTCCCAGGAAAGAGTCATTTCTGAGAGGAAAGAGAATACTCAAGGTTGTGTTGAGGGCGGAAGTTAAATAATACAATTTGAGTTTCAATTTACAATGCTGGAATAACATTTATTTGTATATTGTTCACACAAAGAGGGCTCAATAATAAAATATTTTTAAAAGATAAAGCTAAAATAAGCATTTATTATACTATATTTAATGGGAAATTCAGAAAGTGTTACAGATTGTCTTTAAAAGTCTCCTGCTGTTGATTTTACCTAGAGAGTACTTCAAGCATATAGAACAGTAATAAGGACCACACTGAAATTTACACAGTGCATCTAAAAGTTGCATCTAGGATGTGTGCTAGAACATTGTGACTTCAGCCTACAATGCCATATATTATTTTGCTAAACAACAAAACACTTTGAGAATGATACCTTATGTTAGGTTTTCTGCCCGGGTAAATCTATGACTACGTCACTGAGGTGATGATTCTGAGTAAATGTGAGCTGACAGTAAGAATAAAACTATTTTGAAGTAGTCACTTGGCATAAAAAACAAACAAACAAAAGAACAAATAAATAAAATAATAATAATAAAAGTTATTTCAGGTCTAAAATCAGTGGACTAAAACCAGTATTCATCAGACCAATATCAGCAACTCACAACATAAACATCTCCCTATGATGTTTAGGTGTTTAAGCTCTCCTTACAGCCAGTGGAGAGCATAAATCTTCTCTAGAACATGTTTCACTTCATCTCCTGAAGCAGCAGTCTAAAATTGGTTAGAGTAATCATGCCCTAGATGTTTGTTTTTCTTAATAAATTCTAAAGGGCATCTAGGGAACTAGCTCAGAAGTAGCCAGATGACATAACACTGTGGGCTGTGTCTCTTTCAGCAAGTATGCCCTGTATAAAGGAAGAGTCTGTCTGGTCCACGGAGGTTAAAGCAAAACATTGACATCTAATATTGTTAAAAAGAGAGATGCTGCTTATGAAACAGTTGAAGAACAAAAAAAAAAATAGCTCACTACTCTGCTCTTGACATATTTTGGAAATATTACTGGAAATAATAGAGTAATATGAATTTATTTTTTCAGCCCTATCATAATGCTCTCCATAAATATCATCATTAAAGAATGCAATCACTAAACGTGTAACTCCAATATGCACCTACAGTTCTGAGATGTGACATACCCACTGCAGCAGTGGTGTGACTGACAGGTTGACTATTATGAGTTTAAATCCTTTTCAAAAGAGTATGATTGTAAGCATACGGCTTTTGGTTTCTGATATTCAATCCTTAATGGTTTTGTGTGAAATGTTAAAAGCATTGAAAGGACATTTCAAGTAAGCTGAAGAGACAGGTCTCTTCTTGTCATTACTACATTATAGATCAGCACTCTGAAAACTGGCATAGAAATTGCTGAAATATTGCTTGATTAAATCTTAGAAGCAGGTTACCTGATTACATAGAAAGAAGTAAATGGTAAAACCGAAATGTAAAATCATATTAGAAAAAAAAAAAATCTAATCAAGTGTACTAAGCCAAGGATCCATCAGAGCTAAACTGTTTGCAGTGATCAAACATATAAGATATCAGTGACTAAAAAGACTGTGCTTGTAAATTTATTCCTGATCCTATGGAGATGATTTTGCATCAGGACAGCCATATAGATGAAACATAAGGGCGTTCCAGCTTTATACACACACAAGGGAAGAAACAAACAAAAAAACAAACAGCAAAAGCTGGAATGTGCCTCATCATTAAAACCTAAAGTAACAGAAATTGTGGAGGAGCCAATAGATCTGACAGCACAATAGGCAAAATAGTTCAAGAGAAAGACTAAAAGGCATGGGATGTCTCTACGGTTTGCAAAAAAATGATCAAGCCAGAGACTGCAAGAGACATCTTGATCCATCTTTCCTAGACAGTAAAAAATGTGTTGATAATGCAAAGATATTTAGAACCCTCTAAGAAGTTTCAACTGAAATAACACTCCCTAAACCATGCACATAGTTGTTACGGGGCCACTCATAACTACTAGCCTAGGAAACAGACAGAAATGAAATCTATCACATTTAATAAGTACAGAAAATTAATTACCTTCTTAAAGAAAGATCACAGGATTACAGAATAATTTAAGTTGGAAGGAATTTTGGAGGTCATCTGAACCAGTTCCAAATCAAAACATAGCTAATTAATATCTAATATCCTTAATATCTCTCTGGGTGTAGCTATTTGCCCCACTTTCTTGGGAGCATTTTTAAAATGTTTTTCCCCCTCTTATTTAGAATACAGATTTTATGTAGATTTAGCTGCTTCAGTTTCAAAGCCTCCTCCACACTGAAACCTAGAACTAATAAATTGGTGTAAATTTGTAAGAAATTAATATACATCTTCAGAATTTCCTCTTTTAAAACTGTGAAATGTAGAGATCTGCCTGTCTAGATTGTACTAACCAATAAACCATGCTCTTCTGCCACAAGCTAAAGGCTAAAAACTCATTTTGATATCAGTCTTTTTGCTTCTTTGTTCAAGCAATACAGAAAATCGCATCGCTCTGGTATATCACTAGCCAAAACACCAGTGTGTCATGGCCATGAAGCAGCTAGAAATTCCAAATGGCTCCACTGATATGCAAGACAAATACACAAGACAAAGTATCAAGATAATCAATAATAAAGTCACATTATCCACTTCATGTAACTAATCATTATTTTGGAAAAAAAATCAGTCTTACCCAGTATCCTCGTCTATACTGCTGAGCATTTAATTCCATTAACAAATACCAGCAACATCATCACATACTGAAAATTTCCTTTCTCTGATTCAACGACTTTAATCAGTTAACTTATAGATTTATTTATACCTAAGTCCCAACTTACCCATTTTTTATTTAAACTCAAATTGAATCAATGGAAGAACCTGATAATAGTCTATTTCTGACAACCAGATCTCATAAGTTGTCTTCATATTTTAGCAGAATCAAATCTAAACCAATGTTACCTCAGGTTGGTTAATGACTATTTGGTAAGAAATTTCAGCCAGTAATATCTGTGCCCTACAGCATTATCAGCCTTTCATTTCAATTTGTATCTCAGATCTTACAATCCCATTATGACAGAATTTCTGATATGATTTGTTTCTCTAATGCCATTAGAGAAACCACATCACTATCCAGATCTCAGTCTGACCCCGGGAGGTCTACTGTAAATTTCTGAGCACAAACTCAGTACAATTTCTTATAGCCATCATTTCTCAAAATAATTTTACCCAAAGACAATTTGTTTAATGTTGAAAGGCACAGACAATCTATGTCCAAAAATTTAGCCAAAAAAAAGGTCATTTGGGGGGCTGAGGCCCTGGTGCTGCGGGAGGCCCAGGCGTGGACAGGCACTGGCACTGTTGGTTGCTCTGGCCAAGAACTGTGGAGCTGGGCTGGTGGGGTGGCAAGGCCGGAGTCCAGCACCACCCTGGGCTGGTCACAGCCAGTTCCAGGCATCTCTGAAACCACAGTGAAACAGGCTGCAAACATCCGTGCTCGGAGGCAGCCAGAGAAGCGGCAGCTGCTGGGGCAGAGACACCCCTGAGGGACTGTGGGCAGCCCACACCAAGGCAGGGACACTCTGATGGGCCGTGGCCACACTGGAGTAAAATACTTCATGTTCCCTGGCCCAGGGCATGGTTCAGTCTGTGGTTCAGCACAAATCAGTTTTGCAGGTGGCTCAGCTGGAGACTTTGGTGGGGTGGAATGAAGAAACCAGAGACACAGCCCCAGAGGAAAGCTGCCAGGGTGAAAACTGCACACAGGAACCAAACCTGACAAAGACAGCATGTTGACAAGACAGTAGATTTGTCACTTAATTAAATAATTAATGGATCAGTGAAGGAAAATGGATCGAACAGCAAAAGACATAATAAAAGTGAGATAGAAAGAGGAATACCGATGCAATAGCAACAAGCTATTTATTTTCAGATGCAAAAGCTGTTTTTAAATGACTGGGATTCTCTGAAAAAGTCACACCACTGTTCCTTTTTCAGTTGCATATAAGTCATTTTTTCCAAAGCTCTTTCACCCACCATTTTAGTGCCAGCTGCTGTGATACTGAAAACAGAGAGAGATGCTCCCACGCTTTCTGCAGGCCGTGGGGCTGCAGCCGCAGCGGTGCCTAGCGGGTGGCTAGCTGGTGACCGGCCCGTGCCTAGCACCATCCAGTGAGCCATGGCCGGCCTCTCCAGGCCCTCGGCTTCTCTTTCTGCATGAAGGCACTACAATGAGAGCACTAAAAATAATGTTTGGCAATCTTCAGCCCACAGAAATATCTGGGGAGCTGTGCATTGTCCTCTGAAGCTTGACTTTAGCAGGAAGGTGATTTCCAGGTGACTTCTGAGGATGCAGATTGTCCCTTCTTTCTCCTATCTGGGATAAGAAGCAGGGCAGGTGTGTGTGTTATAACAGGAGTGTGGCTATCGAGATGTTCCTTAGATGTTGTTAAAAATTCTGGCTTAACTCTAATAAGATAGCTTGAGTGGTTCTCCTTTTATTAATATTACTAGTTAATTAGATTGGTGATTAGAGTAATCAATGTTTAGTCTATTATTATAATATGAATTTTCTTTACTCCTTAGATATTAATGTATTTTCTTCTTTCCAATCAAGATGAAAAGTCGTTTATAAGATACTAGAATAACCAGCATTTCACTAGAAAACATAAATTATTTTGCCTTTTAGACAGGTATTGCAAAGAGCAAAATCAGAACATAAATTATTATACTAATAATTATCAGTACAATTACAATGAACTTCAACCTACAGCACTTTGTGATGTGTATGAGCCACATTTCACTGGGATACAAACTGACTTAGAAAAAAAGAGTCATTATTAGTCAACTTCAGACCAGAAAAAAACTTCCAGGTCTTTCAACATTTCAGTCTGGACTTCTAATAATCTTTGAATAATAAAAGTCAAGGTCAAGAAGAGGAAAGGTAAAATTCAGCAGGTAGAAGCAAGGGAAGAATGCAATATTTGTTTCGTGAGATCTGTTAACTCAGGGATAATCAGAAGACTATTGGTGTTACTGAGGTTCTACCTTTCTCTGTTGCATTCTGATAATAAGCTTGTTGATATAATTCCCTCTCTCTGTCTTCCATTCTCTCCTGTCCTCTTTAAAGCATTATACATTCACTGGGAAGTGTGGAGACCTTAGGGACACCTGTAGTTTTGCATGAATAATCCATCTTCTTTGAGAATGAAGTGGAAAATGAAAAAATAAGCAAAGCAATCCAATCTCTATTTTTGCACACATTCACATTGATGCAATAAAACCTACACACAAATTCTTTACAGTGCCCCTTAGAACAGGGTCTCTGGAGGATCCCCCACCAAATTCCTTCCAGGTGCTTTATGTTAGGACCTCTCAGGTATTTGAGCATAATTTCTATGTATTTTCAGCTTAAAGGGAAAAGAAGTTGTCTGAATTTATATTGTGCTTCTAAAACAAGAAAGAGCTAACAATCTTCATATTGTTCACTGACGCTTTCTTGATAAAGTAGCAACTGTTTTAGAAAAGCACCACCAAGGCTGCATTTAATCTCAAGACCTAACCTTGTACCAGTACGTGTACTTTAAAAAGCAGTTTGAAAAGGAACATGGTATAGTAACAAACTAGAAATGGCTTAATAAAACAATATTTCAAAGGCACAGACAGATTTCACTTTTGTGTTTTCAAGAAATAAGGTGGCTGGAGTACATCTTTATGAGGAACTTTGTGTATATTTGAGCGTAGTGAATGTGATGCTTATGAAAGCAGGAGACTCAGTGCTATCAAAGCAACAGAATAGTCTTCCTCAGTGAGTTGTTTGCCTTTCCAGTCCCTGTCAGTAATTGAAGAAAAACTCCTTCACCCTTCTGTTGGCATTTTCTTTTGTGTTTATATTTTGGTATATTCAAAACAGATTTTGCTTCCTTTTCAGATTCATTCTTATGAGCAATATTGGTTCATAAGAATGGCTATTGAACAGACATTTTCAGAGCGTAACAGTGATTCATTTAATTAAAGAAAATAAACTCATTTTGTGTTGACATTAATTTCAGGTTGAAACAATTAGTCGTCCTTCTAGATGGATTTATGTACTATGTTCACATTACCAATTTGTCTATAGTGCTTTCATTCAGGGAAGCAGTGGTGAATTAAAAAATTAAAAAAAAAAGCTGGAGGAGCAAACTGAGACTGGCAAATGTTTAAAGTAGTATTCAGTGCTAAGAGATCAGTACTAAGCTATAGGTAAAATTTGATGATTTGTGGGTAAATGAGTATAAATTGTACGATATTAATGAAGTTTTTACTGTTTGCAAAGAGAAAATAAGGCTAACTTCAAGGGATATCTGTTTTTCAAATAAATAATCCAGTCACTTATATTTGTGGATATCCTACCCGTTATTTGCTTAACATAGTCTGACTACATAAATTTAGGTGAAGAAAAATTAAATAGAAAACTTGTCCCTAAGGAAATCAGCTGAAGTATGCAATGGACTTCAGGGAAGACAGGGTTTAATTTAAAAGCTACCAGACATAGTTATATCTAAGTGATATGTAGAATTTTAACTTTCTCTTTCATGCCGGCACCATTCTGCCGGTTTTCTCTTGTGAATGCCTGTGTTTCCCCTGAAGGAAAATGTTAATGCCTGCCACCAGGCCTGTGCCTTATGCAGTTTCCTCCATAAAAAATGGGGAGTAACTTGAGTATTAAAATAGTTCAGCTCTGCCTAACAGGGATGTTTCTTCCAGTTAGGAACCAATTACTTGCTAAGACCCTTGAGGCTATCTGGAATTGTAACAAATATAAGTGCTGAATCATAACATATAAGTTTTGTACCTGTGCTTTTCTATTTTCTTCCATTTGTGGACTCTTAAAGGTTTTTTTTTTTTAACTGGAGTAGCAGACCCCACATTAAGCAAGGTTAGGTCATTCAAAGGACTGAAAACCAGGCTACTTGGTGAACACCAGAGTTTAGGCAACCAGCCTCGAGTAAGATCTGTAGAACTAGCTGAGAAGCAGAGTTTCCACATGCTGGAGAATTTTTTTTTGTTTGCTTTCTTTTAAATATAGTTTCAGTTCAAAAGAACATGTTTTCACCTCCCAGAGACAAAGGAAATTGAGAAAAATGCTGCATCCTATATTTCTAGGAGTATGCTTGCTTTTTATGGTCTCCAGCATTCCTTCACAAGAGTAGAGCTGCTGACCTCCATGAATCCTGCCAACAAGACAGCCAATCTCAACTGTCGTTGAACAAAACTACAACTGAAGTTTCAAGTTAGCTTTGATTTATAACTCTGGGTTAAATGCCTAATGTTCTTTAATCTGTGCCTGGAGGCACAAAAGTACCACAAAATGGAATTCGGTATAACTTCCTTAGTAAGTAACATGAAGACTAAAACACCTAATAGGAAAATCTGGGAAGGGTGGAGCTAAGACTGAGTATCTCTGTGGTGGTGTGGAAACTAACTGAGGATTACAAGGAAATTCTTATGTTAGAACAGAATCACAGCTACAGCTACTCTCTGACTCCCAGGAGCCAACATAACCACTTTTTAAAAAATGGGGCAGAAGTTTTTATTTAAAGGGGTTTAAAGCGTAAAACCTAGAAGCTAACATAATTAATCCACTAGGTCAGGATTTTAAGCACTCAAGAAAATTTTTTTTCTATAACTGTTTGTGTATACATTTTAATTGACTTTTGGATAAGAGACTAGGGCTTTCTCTGTTCCCTGCTCACAACCGAAGAGATTGCACAAAAAAGCAGATGTCTTCTATCCCTAAACTAAGAGGTATGTTAGTACTCAAAACCAACCTCACCACTCGGGTTGAAAGCTCCTCCTTAGAACAGGATGCTTTCCTGAGGACAGGAAGAGCTGAGAGGAGAGGAAACCTATTTTTCTCACTTTAACTCTGGAGCTTTTGAATTAAGAGGTGTATAGCAAATGTTATCCATATGAACATATTTGAATAGAAGTGGTTTTGTGTAGAAATGAATACCATAAGCACATTAAGTGAACTCTGAGGCCACCTAATGTGTTGATCCCCTTAGCAGACAGCTAAGCGTCCAGTTTAAAGATCTTGAATAAGAGGAAACAAATGTCAATCTACTCAGGCCTGCAAAAACTCATAAATTTCAGCCACAGACAGAAGCAAAACTGTGAATATCTTTATAAATTTAGTAGATAAAAGTAGGTTAAATTCACAGGATTTAACCTGTAAATATTGAAAAATTCCCTCTTGGATGGTTAAAGAGTTTAGCATGGTAAATCTTTGCAAGGGTACATATTTATATCTGGTATGACATCTGACTGTTTGATCTTGCAAGATGTTAACCCTCCCTAGTCTCAATAATATGATTTAAACAGTTTTATGATTGTCTCCGTGACAATAATGGATTCTGAAAACAGACATTTGTCTTGAAGGGTAAAATGAATTCCTAGGGCTTCCAAGAGTCAGACTTATAAAAGGACAAGAGGCAACCTAGCTAGAGTAAATATGGCAGAGAAATATAATTGCTGTATTACAACATAAGTGCTGCAAAATATAGACAGATGGATTAGTGGTCTAACCCACTCAGTCATCCCACCCTATTTCCCATCCTGAGTATGAGTAAAAGGGCAAGTGTTACCGAATCACTTCCTCATTCCTCATGATATTGTATTTATCAAGCATATTTTAAATGTAGGTGTGGGTGTTCTCTACGTATGTTAGGGACACGAAAACTGACTGAGTAATAGGCCAACCCAGCAGAAATATGTTAGCTATGAGCATCGTCATTTAAAAATATATTTATGAGAGATGAAATTCAACATCGTATAAACAAATACAGCTATGTTCTACAGCCATATCTCAGCTTGGTTCTGAGGCTGGATTCCAAGGTGTAGTTTGTGTTATATAAACTTTTGTTACTGGCAAGAGAGGTACACTGCATATATAGAACTAAACCATTTGAGCTGAATTAATGTTTTACCAGTCTAATCGTCAAAGTTTTCTTATCAAAACAGCAATTCATATTAATGATATAGTTAAAATCATTACACAGAACCCCTCTTCCTATGGTCCTCCCTTTCCTCTGAAATTATGATAATCCTTCTAGTTTTCATCTTGTCCTAAGGTTGACAGCTGCAGTCTTCTTCAAGCAGGACTTGGGGTGGTGGTTAGGATGAGTTGTCAGTCTTCGGTTGTCGGTTATGAGAGCTAAAGTCTTTGGAATAGAATAGAATAGAATAGAATAGAAGAGAATAGAATAGAATATTTTAATTGAAAGGGACCTACAATGATCAACTACTACAACTGCCTGACCACTTCAAGGCTGACCAAAATTTTATTAAGGGCATTGCCCAATTGTCTCTTGGACACTGACAGGCTTAGGTCATCGACCGCCTCTGTAGGAATCTTGCTGCAGTGCTTGACTACTGCTTGATAAAGAAGTGCTTCCTAGTGTCAATTCTGATCTTCCACTCCCCTGCCTTTGTTGGGATGATGTTCACAGTGGGTAGGAGTTTCTTTCTCTTCCCTCTTGAGGCCCACCTGGAGTTATATTTACATGTTTTCTTATTGTAGTTTTCCTCTTTATCACTTGTTCCCTGATGAAGTCTGAATTTTGCCTCTCTCAGACTCAGCTGATATCAATGGCTGTTTCTTGCCAGCCAGTGCCTACCCAGGTTTGCCAGACCTTTACCTCTCTTGGTGTTCACAAAGCTTCAGCTTATACATATATGAAGCAATTGTCACTTTGACACCAGATGAGTGTCAAAATCACCTGAAGCCGTGACAAAACAAACCCAGACATGTTCTGACAACCTGCAATGTCAGCCTAGTCCAAGCCTCATACTGGTTATGGCAAAAATCATATTCCCTGGGCTACACAGCATTCTTTTTTACTGGTTTGTGTGCATAGGCTTCTGACAATTTTTTTGATCAGCATTTTATTTACTCATAAGGTATCTGATTAGGTTTTTCACATGGTATGCCCTCTCCAAGTTAAGGAAATAGTCCCTCTTGCTCAGTAGGCACATCCATGCCAGGCTGAGCCACTATTTCTTCTCCAGACCATAGCTGGAGAACTCTGTGTTTAATGAAGTGGACGTGCAAAACAAAGTGAGTGTCAGTAAAAGATATACAAAGTTGAAAAGGAAAATTAAATATGATGGAAACACACATAATTGCTGTGTGCAAATGCTTTTCAGTTTTTGGATCTAGCTCTTTGTGAGGAGTTCCTAGTCAAGAGCAAGGAGGTGGATGTATTTGCTTGTAAGTGAACAAGAGTGAAAATTCCATTCACCTTAGGACTAAACCAAATTCTCCTACCATACATGAGAGTCTAAGGATAGCTCAGGTCTTTCTGCAGCTGACTCAGCTGATATAGTAAGTTGGCACAGACAGGGCTATAGGTATTGCACTAGATCCTCTTCAGTGGGCAGGAGATGGATATGTTCATATATATTGATTTCCCAATCAGTATACTCATTCTGAATAATGGATAAGATATCAAAACTGGACACAAGTGAGCTGTGTGTGTGTTATTTCTACAAATCTCTGCTTCAGCTGTATCCATAGTAAGTAAATTATTAGGAAGTGAACGTTTGTACTTTTCGGTGAGCTCTCTCTTAAATAAAAAATTGTATTTTTATTCCCTTCGAGTATTAAGATCATAACTCTCAACGCTTTAAAGGCAAAGCTAAGATTTCCAACGACTCTGTCAAGGCTCTGTTAGAGCCCCCAGCTCCCTGGGCTGGGGGTCCGGGGTGTCAGGGTCTCCCCAGAGCAGCAGGGCAGGACCTGGCAGCTGGGGTCTGTCTGCCGCAGCCAGGGCAGGGCAGGCTGGGGACAGACAAAGCAGCCCAAACCTCTGGCACCAGGCACCTGCGTGGGGATGGGGACAGTTTGGGACATCAGCCAGCAGGTGGGTGTCAGGATCCAGACCCAGAAAGCCCAGAGCTAGGTACCCTCATGGCTGTGGCACTGCTGGAGCTGGAGCTCAGGTGGGAGACAAGCAGTAGAGGGTGTGAGCTGCCCCACGCCCCCCAGCCCAGGCTCGGGGAGGGGGCATTCTGTGAGGGCCCTGACACTCTCTCTTTTGTTAGTAATCCTTCTTCATAATCTCCACACCGACATTTTCCTCAAAGGTCCTAACGGTGATAGGAACAAGGGAAAAAGAAGGCAGTAAAAATCCCAACTGTTAGAAACATCTGTCAGAGTCTCCCTGGCAGCGCTTCACAGTCGAGGCGAATCCTTCAGCAGAGCTCTACAGAGACAGCATTTGGTCACTGGTGTGTGCAGCTCACGTAAACATACTTCAAGGCTGCAAAGCTCTGAACAGCCTCCTTCGCTGACATCAGGACACTGCTCAAATGAACTCAAAACAACTAATCTGTCCATATGCATCCAAATTAGCATTTGCAGGACCCTGGCCAGAACACAGCAATAATTCTCATCCTGTAAGTGGAATTGTTATGAGTAGCTGCTCATAAATAAGACGTTTCAATTTTCAAGCTGTGTCAATTGGACACAGACCACAAAGCAGATCTTTGTTTTGCCTGTTTAGCTGCTAAATGGAATGTGACTATTTGCAAACATAGAATATACTTTTCACACATCCACTAACACACTGTGAAAGTAGGATAATTGTACAAACTTACCTGCTAGCAAAGTTAGAATGTAAATACAGTGAGGAGGAGAATTAATTTCAGGGAATAATTTAAAAGTAGCATTGAAAGATTATTTGTGCTAGTCATCGTACTTTTTCTCTCTATTTCTAGGAATGCATTGGTAAGCTCTTTTGTTTTGTTCGTGCTCAAGTTCTCTACCCTCACTATCTAATAAAATTAACAGGGCAATTATCTGACAGGAAAAGGTAACTCAATAGCTTCTTCATTAAGAATACTTTAATAAATAGTTACAGCTTGGACTTAGTTCAGCACAAACTTGGACTCTATTTATTTTAAAGAGAATCAAGAAACTCAAAATGAAAATGCCTTGAAAAAATTCAAACCAAATGTGTTAGTCCTAACCTCACCACAAAATTAAAAAAGAATTTCAAAGATAAAATTTTGAAATTTGACTTCAAATACGTAACAGTGTGAAGTGATGTAATTTTCTACTAGTACAGTTAGAAGATGGTAAGGAAAATATGCAATTATAAAAAGGTTAGTCAAAAGCTTTGGAAAAGAGTAGCATGCAGCAGCTAAGCTAAAAAAGGCAGATTAAGGTATTCAAAAGCTGCAAAAGGACTCTACTGCAAAGTGTGCTTTGGATTGGCAGTCAGTTTTACAGTTCTGGTGTAAACATTACACTATGTGCTTGCCCAGAGAGGCTGTTGAGTCTTCATCCTTGGAGATGGAGACAACATTCCCCAACTGCACACAGCTCTGAGCAACCTGCTCTAGCTGAAATCTTCTCTGTTGAAGGCGTTTGGAACATGACCTCCAGAGGTCCCTGGAAACCTCAAGCTATTCTAGGATTGGGAAAGATGTCAAACTAGGTGAGACTGAAAACCTCAGTGTTTCTTACCAATCCATGTAAATTCAACTATTGATTTATTTTACTGTTATCTTCACATTTTTTTATTTATTCCTCTCTGTTATTTTTCCTGGCCAACAGATATAAATCTTTAACATCTCTCTGAAAGACACAGTGGATTCCAAACAGGGGTGGCTAATTATCCTAGGATTCTTGAGCTTGGAAAATCTATGAATGAGGAGTATATGACAGACCACCACAGAGTCATGAGTGGCACGGTAAATACAGGCAGGTAATTGCTGTCTTTTGCAGAACAAAAAAGTGAACACTATTAGTTGAAGTTAGTGTCAGGCAGGCTTAAAATAAGCAAAGGGGGGTGATTTTTAACAAAGGACAGTAGTGTATTTGTAGAACCCATTACCAAAGAATGTTGTGAATGTTAAAAATTTACATGGACTCAAGCTGAGGCTGAACAAGCTCATCCACTAAGGATTACAAAATGCAAAGAAGCCATGTGTATCTTGGCCACTCTAAGAGCTGAAAATTGTTTGAGCTTCCAAGATTGTTAAGGGGAGGAAATCACATATGCTTCCTCTGTTCTTACACTCTTCCCTGGACATCTGTTTGTAGCCACCAGAGGAATCAGGATACCAGAAGAGTCATTGTTACGAAAAGCCTATTAAAAACTTACTCTAAAAATTTTACTAGCTTAAAATTAAGTGTTGAATACAAGTCTCAGTGAAAGGAAGCATGATTTTATATAACAGAAACTAAGAGACAATATTCAGATGTGTATGTGTTCAATTCCACAGTAGACTTTTTCATCAGTATCCAGGAGCTAGCACAGTGACCTGATAAATTTTTTCTTATATATTTGTTTCAGGATAAGAAACAGTTCATTAGATACTGACCTCCAGTTTTAAACAATTGTAAGGAAGTTGAAATTAATATAAACTATATTTTGCCTGTCCACTCACTGTACACAATTTCTGCCTCTTTTTTCTTTAAGTTTCTTTAGGCTTAGTGAAATAAAGTTTGCCCTTTTAAATCCATTGTCTTCTAACTGCATCCACTGAAATTAAGGAAGCCCATCTGGCTGCAGTGATTCCTTCCTTCTCTTCATCAAATACCTCCCCTCACCAAATGTAGTTCACAGTTAAAAATAACACAAAGAAAATAACAAAATCATCTCCGTGGTTGGCTGTCAGTCTGTGTTTTTCAAACTGAATGTCTCTGGGGCTAATACACACTTTTAACTGTACCAACAAACAAATTCACTATTTGGGGAAAATAAATAAATAATGGGAGAGAAGTACTACAATATATACCCAGTGAGTCTGGATACCTTAGCTTACATACTTAAAGCTGCAAGAGACCAAGGAATTAAGTCAGGCTGAAAATGCTGTCCTTAAGTCATGTGGGATTTTTTTTTTCAATGACTTAAGAACAGATGGCCAGCCTTGATCCAAAATGTCTTTCTTTTCTCGGTTTGATTCAGCCCCACGGTACAATTTGGAAGTAATTTTTCCTGATTAATTTTAAACATGCTGCAATGGAAGAATGAGCTTTGATCTGCTTTCAGGACATTTACATCTTTTGTATGGTCGTTCTTACACAAAATGTAAATTGATGTTATGCAAGATAGGATATGGTAATTATGATTATTCTAGTTGGTTACAAAATGTGAAAAGAGGAAAGCGGGAGCGGGAATTAGAAACTAGTTCAAGATGAAGAATCTCAGTTTCTAATGTTATATGATACAGAATGTGCACTTGGCTTGCAAAAACCTCCAGATGCTTGTCAATGAAAAGTGAAAACAGGAAACAGAAAATCTGGGAGATCTTTGAGACAGATGCAAAAGGAGTGACTTTTCAAGACTGAAAGGATCAAAATCAAGTCATTCTGAAAATTTTTGCCAGCACGTCCAAAGTTCCTGAACAGCGCATGAGCAGATGCATATAAATAAAAGTAAGAAAGTTTTCAGAATCTTTAAGGAAAGCAAATTATACTCAGGTTTGGAAATCCAGTCAAAATGCAAAGAATAGAGACAGATTTCAAGATCAGAGAAGTTCATTAAGTCATGCTGCCTACAACCCCTCATAGACTAAGTCATAAAATTTCAAGTAGACTTGCTCTTACACGGAGTTTTAAACCAGTATTCTTTAAAATCAGTCTTAAAGTATTTTATACTTGAAGCAAATATGTGGTGTTTATGAATATTTTCTGCATCAGGGGACACAAAGGAAGCTATTCTCACTCTTTTAGTTAAGCAACTTTGGGGATTAAACTGGAAGGTTTGTCATCTTACATCTTCTTTTCTCTGGAGAGAAAAAACTTCGCTATTGACTATGCTGGAGCTCAGGGAAACGAGCTGTCTAGCTTAGCTGCCACTCAAAGGATGAATGAAGTCCTTCCCGTTGACAGCATTTTTGTAACTAGCCTAATCATTAACAATTTAATAACAATTAGATAAACTGACAATGGACATACTTTTCAAAGTCTGCTTTATCTTTTCTGATTAACTACAAAAATGGAAATATCAGAAAACCTGGAATTAATACTTATTTGTTTATTTAGACAACTTTGGTTTCCAAAGTTTGATTCTTGGTCAAGGTGTTGAATCTGCAGGGAGTAGTATGGTTGCATGCTCAAGCTCAAATCATAAATGTCACAAAAGCAATGAAAATCCTTCAGAGTTAGATTGAGTACTGCAATTCAGAAGACACATTAAATGTAAATCACATTCATTGCCAATCCAAATGTTTTCTTAGTTAGCCAGACTTACTCAAAGGGAATTTTATTCCTTTTAAGAAAAACTGGCACTTTTCTGAACTTCAATATGAGAATTAAAAGTGGCAAACTACAATATATAAATAGCAAGATCCACACTGGGATTCTTCAGCAAGAATGTTAAGGAGCAGGTTTGCCAAATTTTCTTGAATGTTCTTTTTGGTTCAAAGAACTCAGTTAATTTATACCTGTTGTACAGAATTTGCTCGATCTGCATCTCACTGGTATTCCTTGAGTGGAGTCAATAATTTAGAACATTGCTTGAGGCCCGACATGAACCACTTTCTATTCACAGCCTCTCAAAGAATCCAAAACATAAAGAACAGCTACCATCATGAGTTCCTTGAGTCACCTACAATTCCGTCACCTTTCTGATTATATTGCTAATGTTTACTATCACTATATCCCTAATTACATTTCAAAAACATTACGTCACCAAAAATATCAGAATGATAAAGATATAAAAGCGTTTTGAAATTCATTATGAAGCAGATGTTGATCTCAGGTAGGAGATCACAAGGTCAAACTAACATTGCATATTTAGGAAATTGTTCAGGTACACAGACAGTTGTGTCAATTAGAAGATGGAAGCTAATGGACCTTAACATCTAGTTGCTTTTGTTGTCTTGTTACGTTTTTTCTATGCCACATAGGAAGTTTGCCAGGCAACTTTTCATCTGTCCCAGGCCATCATCTGCTGCAGAAGTCCCAACAAAGGTACTAAGAGTCCTGATTCACTCCTGGGCAGGTGGTGACATTTTGTCATCCCAAATTCCTCCATCTTCAGGAGGATACAAGTGTGAAATTGCATAATTTTTCTGAATCAGATTGTTTTTACATATCAGGAACTTTATAATTTAAGTCAGGTTTCTCAATGTGGATTTAGTAGCGGTTATGGGGGAGGAAGCAAAACCTTCATGCACTTATTTGAAAATGGAGTCTGTTAGAGAAGACTCTAAATCAAAGCATCTGACACATCCTGGCATACGTGTGATATAATAATCTGTCAGAATGCATTAGTGAAGTGATGAGTTATGTACCAGTGCCTTCACTGCAGCTAACATTAGAGTCTGATTCTTACTCTAGTTTCATATTTTTTGTTGCTTTCCCCTCCCTCAGAAAACCCCACAAAGCCCACCAAATAAGATGATTTTACAACTGGGTCTGCTTTTTCACATTTATTTTAGGAGTCCTCATTTCAATCCTAGATTGGTGTTTTGATTTTAGATACTAAAACAACTTTTAATTGTAGCTGTTATCTCTACTGAAAGCATTCATTAGTGATAACAGTGCAGGAAAATGTGCGAAGGCAGTCAAAGTGCCTTCATTTTTAAAATAAATACAGATGAACACATTTGTATGTCAGCTTGTTTCCTTCTCTAAAAGCCCTGGGTTTTTATTGCGAAGTAATTGTGAAACATTCCATCAAACAGATTTCACAAAAGCATTCTAAAGGAGAGGCCAGTAAATAGGTTTATTACAGGTCTTTGTTCTATGGAAGAGCTTAAAGGCTGAAACAGAGGCCAGGGCCCCACTTAGACTATCCACTATATAAACAAGTAGGGAGGGAAAGTGCTTCCCTGAAGAGCTAATAAAACAAGATATGAGAGGAGATAGGGAGAGATGCCCAAAACCACATGGAAAATTGGTAGCAGACTAACAGATTAGAAGCCATTTTTCTCTCTGTCCCTGTCAGACTTTTTCTGGTTTTATGAACAGAAGAGTATATGGTCATAAACGTGACCTCAGTGGCCTGACTTTGGCACTGACAGTGTCTGTGTTTTCCGTGATGGAAACAGGCACGCCTTCAATTGACCCCATTGTCTGGGCAAAGCACTTAATACCACATGCAGACACACACACATACATTGTGGCAGCCTCACCATATAGCTTATTTGTCACACTAAAGCATAAAAAGTGGATGCAAATGTGTACAGAAACACTTTACTGTAAATTGGAGTTGCAACTCACATCGTCCTAGTGACACAAATAACTCATCTTTCTCTCTGCTGTTATCCCACAGGTACCTCTCTTGCAGACATGCAAAAAAGTGAATAATCTCCGTATTGCTGCTGAGTCACTGTCAGTGTAACACTTGCCTACATATTTAATGAATCATGGTAATGTGGCATGACGGCAATGCTAGTGGGAGAGCAGAACACTCTGGGGATAACCGGAGGTGTATGTGTGGAAATAATGCTCCTGGGCGTATTCTTGAAGTGAAGATTTGAGCTCTGGCATACGTAGGAAAAGACAGTTTATCAGACTAAAGAAAAGTCATCCATCTATTCATGTGCAGACAGCTGTGGGCTGAAACGCAGAAGCAAATAAGAGAAATGTTTCTGATCCAAACTGCAGGATACACCTGTCTTTTGCAGTATGGCAAAGGGAATGAGTGAGAGGGAAAACAAGCAGCACATCAAAACCATCCCACTGAATTAGGGATTGCTAGAGATTATTCCCCAGGAGAGAGTTCTGTGTTTATGAAAGAGACTGCGTGACCTGACTATTCTTTGTAGTCTCTAATTTTTGCTAAAAATATCTTATATAGACTTGTGTAAAGGAACAGCAAAAGGACATGTTTGGATGGCCAGCTTGCCATTCAAACATACTGGGCTTATTGCAGTGAACTGGCTGAATCAGAACTGTGCGAGAGGGTTTGTATTGGCTTCTTGGGCAAGAAGGTCCTGTCACCATCATGCACTGTGACTTTTATGGTTTGTCCTTCAAAAAGGGACTGTTTCCTTTGCAACTTCTAAGATGTATTATAGCCTTGAAATGCAAAAGAAAAGATTAAAGAAGCTATTGATGGAAATAGTACCTGTGTATTTTCCTTTTGCTACTCTCACTGGAAATAACAGTGTGTTTTCAAAACTACCTGTCCGGTTTTGAGAAATTTCCCACAAATTAATGTTGTCATCTTTCTTTCATTCCAAACATCCAGAGTCAGATTATAAGGTGAAAAAGTAGCTTTAAGAAAAAAACAACCATGTTTTCTTGAAAGAAAACTTGAACTCATAAGCCGGAGTAACTTGAAAATCTCGAAGTAGAAGGTATATTCATTTTTAAATCTCCTAATATAATCGTTTTCAGCTAACTGTATGAAAAAAGTCCAGTGCTCAAACAGGGCCAATTTGCAATATTTATTTGGCCCAAAGAAAAAAGAGTGAAAGCATGACTGCATCCTGCTCAGAGCTCACTAAGGCGATCCTGGATTCTGGACTGAACTTGCAACTCTGTCCTATATTTGACATTGAAACAATAATTTTACAATTATTTTATAAAGAAAGAGAAAAGTACCCAGCTAAACTGTGGGTTTCCAATGTTGCAATGACCACCTATTTAGTGGAATTTTTCCCAGATGGTCTTGTAAACTTTGTTAGTTAAGCTGCGTTAATATGTAATTTGGGAAATATTTAACAGTAGTAAATGAAATGTGGGGAGATGTATCATTTTTTTATGAAACAAACTATTTGTTACTGCAGGCATAAAGTCTGAAAATGCTGAAATAGAGTATACATTTTCCTCTGGCAGTCTTGGATTAGCAGAATGACATTCACAACAAGGACATTTTTACTGCTGAACATAAACTTCATGGATTTGGTTGTTTGCAGTACAGCTTTTTTTCAACAAAACAAAACAGCAAACAAGTCTGTAAGCTGGATGCTGTACCAACCAGAGGGTACCCTAGATAGGTAAGATACAGCAGTCAGATGGAATATTAACAATTGTTAACCTGTTAAGGGAGTTAACTTCTATTTATAGAGCTTGCCTAGAATCAGCAGTAACGAGATGAGGAAACTTAAACAATTTTACTTTCCAGTGTACCTACTTACTTAACCAATATTCATATCCCATATATTATGTTGTATTGGCATTGCCATATCAACAGTTTATTAGCATCTGAGGACAGTGACTTGCTCCATCTAAATAATCAAAACCCATTCCTCTTCACCAACCCCCACAATCCTAAATTCATAGCTTGGAAATATTCCCGTTTCTGCATTGTCCTATCCTGATGCAGCACAATTCTCACATTCTCAGCTTATTTTTCCAAACCTTATTTAAAAAAAAAAAAATCTTAACACTACCACTCTCAACTGGCTTACATTTGTAAGACAACAAAAGAGCATCACATACAAATACAAGTTTTGCACAGCCCTGATTACAAGGATGCTTCAGAGCTGTCCTCTTCTCAGGAGGTCTAGGCTCATCCTCTTTTCAGACAACAGATGTTGCAAAGCTCAGACTCCTAGAGCCTGCCAGTATCGCCAGACAGGGACTGACAACAGCATGATATATAATAGGTGCACCACAGAGCATTATAAATTAACATTAATGGCAGTTCCAACCAGAGATGACAAGTGTCCCAAGCCTGTCTACGTGCACTACAAACTTAACACTTACTTTTGAAGTTAAGATTGCCAAAGCTTTGTGTAGCTGCGAAAGCCAACACTTCAACCGTAGTTTGGCGTGCTCTGATCAGGTAGTTATATACAAAAGGATTGTCACAGGAAACTGATTTTTTATGCCTTGGCTTTCTGACAGTCACCTGCACTAAACACTTCTCCAAATTTCAGTGTAAGCAGATATGTGACATCTCACACCTGGGGAGCGAGACTCACAATGCTGGGTCTGTGCATCCCTTGATAAGTGCTGCAGCACTGGCTTTCCTCTTAGTCTGTTACCTCACACCACAGTTCAACCAGATCCACGCTCTGCAAAGCAGCTGTATCTGCCACATGGCATTGACCTGAGGAGGAAGCTGGTCTGCAACTCTGCAATGGGAGTCGGGCTTTTTGAGATCCTTTGGGCAGCTGAGCCCATTGGTCTCTACCATGTCATGTGTCATTCTCCCCTTTTCATGTAGTTTAACATATCAAGAGGGAGGGGAGGGGAGGGGAGGGTTTAATTATCAATTAAAGCTAATTTATAACTTGTTCTGTGCTCTGAGCCTATGTCTGCTGGCTGCCAAATTGGCAAGCAGTTTTGCCCACTTAAAGCCATTTCAGCCTCTTATTAAGCAGAGAGGACTATGTTGCTCTGCTCCTCTTCTTGGTTGTTAGTTCTTCTTGTTCTGCAGAAGTACAGGCCACTTAGATGACTGTTTTCTTTTTCAGGGAATAGTGTAATAGTGTAATATTCCTAGGTTTGCCAGGAATATGCAGTTTTGGAGGAAAATGGAGGATCTTCACCTGTTGGCAAACTGAAATGCTGAGAGCTGTCAAACAGGAGTGTCATAAAGTTTGAAGATTAGGAGAAGTTTATTAGATTTTAGTATTAAATTTTACTTCCTTGATGAAAATTTGTTGGCAGAATAAGCAACAGCTGAAATATATCAAGTGAGAATTGTACCTTTACTGTATTTGACCAAAAAAAAAAAATTCATTTTAAAATCTTAGAACTGTTTCTGAAGGTTTAGTTGTACGAGAAGAATTTGTTGCTTTTTTATCAAAAAATATGTGTATTGAGGACATAAAAACATGTTTCTTCTTAAGGGGATTTCAAGTGCAAATATACAAAATACAGGTCAAAAAAAAGGCAGTAAAGGAAGAAAAAATCTCAGTAAAGAAATAAAAGTAAGATAATTGACAATTAATAAGAGAATCTGGAAACAAAGCTATTTCAAAGGGGCAGCAGCTCATAATATTTTCTTTGTGATTCATTTTATGATTTGTGTGGTTGGTATTGCTTTTTTACATTTTACTTAATCAAGTAATACTGACTAGTTTTGTGCAATTGCAGTACCTGAAGGATTAAGTAGGGGATCCTGCTACAAATTCTAGATAAGCAGACGGTGAAATTAATATGAATTATTTAACAGTGAGAAACTTGGGATTGACCTCCTACTGTCAGAAGAAAGGTAGATAATTTACAAAGTTATATAGTATGTGCCTGCAGGTTTATTTAAGCATGTTACTAACTGCTTGAAGGAAAATCTACTATAATCCTGTGCACAGAGTTAGATTAAACAACATATACTGGATAATATCCCATCCATAGTGAAGTCTCAATCACAACTTGTGTACCAATGTAGGATGTGATGGGCTTGGGGGTAATCACCCTTTGGGATGCTTAAAAGTTCTCTGAAATTAGTGAAAGAAGCTCCATCAGCTTCATTAAATTTGACAAGTGACTGGGTTCAAAGAACAGATTAGACCGAACAGCTGCAATAATAAATCATCACAATATTATATTTAATCACTTTATGATTACTTAATTGTCAGTCCTGTAAACATTACATGTATGCCATGGTGATCAAGGCTAATATGTGTCTGTTCATCCAGTGATATTTTTCACATTAAAATTCAAGAGCGTCTATACCTTACACCAAAAAATCCAGTTACCCTGGGAGTTCATTACAGAACTGTAAAATATGAAAATGCAGAGTTGTGTAAAAATGCATTTGAGTACAACAGGCAATGCCCATGTTTGTTCTCAGTTATCTGAGTGACACAAAACCCTATTTGAAATACAGCATTCTAGCCTGCCACCAAGGTTAATGTGTACATTCACGCCTCACCAGATTTCTATGTGGCTGCCTCTACACACTAAAATATAGGTCCTTTGCTTTTTTCAGGCATTACAATCCATCACTTCCACCTCTGCGTCTGGCCTCTGTTTTGCAAGCTTGGTCATTCTTGACTATTAGTTGTACTGTGTCATTATTAATTATACCAGCTATCAAATTCTTAAGTCAAAATCACATTAATAACTATGGTGACAAATTATGATTATTACAGAGACCCAAGAGAGAAAAACTCATCTCAAAAAGATTGTAAGCTCAAGTTCATCAAACTTTAATGATCTTTATATTCAGTTGTTGCCGTTTACTTTTTTGGGGACTGATCCTTATTCTTTTGCCAACCTCTTCCTGCTATTCACACACACTCCAAACTTTATGGTATTTTTTCCACCTTCCAGGGAAGGAAGGAAAAAAAAGTCAAAATTTCTTTATTACATGATCTGTTTGGGTCTTTGCTGACCCATACAAGTTGTCTTTAGTGAAGGTCAAGGACTGCTGTTTTGAAAGGATCACATTACAATCACAGCAACTGTTGCCCGAGCCCTGGTTAAGTCCTTTTTTATAATTTTTTTTATAGTGAGTCTGCAGTGGTTCCTCCCTCTGTCATGTTCAGAGAAGCCATGAGTGTTTTTGATCTTGCACTACTATTTGCATGGATAAAAAGATTCTTGCCTGTGAACAGAATAATTTAGAAAACAAATATGAAAGGGACACATTATAAACACATTCATATTTTATTTAGGGAGAATATTTTAGACCACCAGAGTGATTTTCTGAGTTGTAATCATAGTCAAATGCAGTCTTTCGCAAGTAAGTTGGAACAAAGTGAAATGCTTTACTTAAAAATATCATAGAATCATAAAATCATAGAATCATAGAATGGTTTGGGTTGGAAAGGACCTTAAAGATTATCAAGTTCCAACCCCCCTGCCATGGGCAGGGACACCCTCCACTAGACAAGGTTGCTCAAAGCCTCATCCAGCCTGGCCTTGAACACCTGGATGAGGGACTATAGCTGAATTGTACTGCCTAACTCATTAATGAAAATATCACTGGAATGTTTGTGGACACAGAGAAGGCTGGGACAAAATAATTATCAGTTTTTATTTGGCTAAACTTTATTTAACACAAGCACTTCCAGAGTTTCTATCAGCAGTAGAAACAAGTGTGATCTCAAAGTCTGTGTGCAGGCCAGCAACCAGAAAGTGCTGTGTGCCAGTCTTAATTCTAACTCCTGGCAAGAAAATGGCCTGTGATTGAGCTAGTGGCCACTAATTCGAAAGAGCTATTTCCTCACTACCCTGGGGTAAATCAGTTGAAAATTGAGAAGTGTGTCTGTACTTTATGTGAAGAGTGCTTTGACTACAAAAATATTCTGTGGGTGATGGGATTGTTTAATATGAATGGAATTGCAAGAAGATTTGAACAAATCAAACTCTATATGAAACCAAAAGTTTGGCACCTAAGAAATGTAAACCCTTGAAAATATGAAAAGTGTACTTTCTATACTTTGGCAGTTACAAGATGGAGTACTGAGAGAAAAAAACTAGTCAAAGAAAAGTTAGGAAATAAAAGAAAATGTACGAAAGACACTGCATTACTTACACACCATCACAAACCGAGAAATTATTGGAGAGATTATAGTCCTACAGATCTTTTTATTTCAGAACAGCTTTTTTAATACTTATGTGATATAAAACCTATTCAGATGCTTTCGATAGTGTATGTTCGATTATGATCAAAATCATCTTAAACTCAGTTCAGAAGCAATATCAAGTTTTGTGGGTTTTACTGTGCCACTAGGTGTGATTTTTGCATTTCTTACCTGAAAACAGTCTCATCAGTTGCCAGTTAATTTCACTCTCCATTCCTCCTGCACCATTCACATAGGCATGGTTTCTGGTTGGCAAATACTGCAATGAAGTATCCATTTTTAAGTTATTACTGCAGAATATTCACAGAAAGCACGTTTTGAACTAATAGCACCAGCGTTTACTTTAGAAGTGTGATTCTGGAAGTTATACTATAATATACANTGGTGGCCCTTGCAACACTTATCAAATCTCTGTGTGTGGTTTTAAAGGGCCTCTGAGCTTCTCACAAACAAAACAGATAAAGAATTATTCTGTAACTAATTTGCTATAATTTATTTATATATATTTTTGTAAACAGACCCAAACATTCTCAGTCTTTTTCTTACTGCTAAACTGAGTGTGGGAAACTGCCTTTAATTCCCTCATGACTTGTGAATTACTGGAGACTTTCCCCCCCGTAACAGCATTAATACACCTCAATTTGTGTCACTACCTACCATCCATGTAACCACGTCAGTAGCTTTTTTTTTAAATACAAGGCTTATTCCCCACTGTAAAGTAAAATGTTGTAACTCAGCCATAATAAAAACTGAAGAAACACAGATGATTATAAACTATCCCCAATTCACTCTTTAGATAATACCTCATATTATTTCTCTTTCAGTGCAGTATTATTTTTAGTCATATTTCAACCAATGCTATCCATATCTTTCCTTGGGGGAAAAAAAAAANCATAGGCATGGTTTCTGGTTGGCAAATACTGCAATGAAGTATCCATTTTTAAGTTATTACTGCAGAATATTCACAGAAAGCACATTTTGAACTAATAGCACCAGCGTTTACTTTAGAAGTGTGATTCTGGAAGTTATACTATAATATACAATTAAGGAAAATAAAAACAGGCATTCAAACAGCGTGAAGTACCAGGAAACAATGAGCTTATCCTTAAAATAATGAATTGTTTGAAATACATAAATATTTAAATCTTGGTTACCTACATTTGCCTCACACTTTCTAAAAAAAGTCTTTGAGTCCCACATTTTTGTACTATTTCAGAGTCATATCAGCTATAAATATGCATTTTAAAAATAATATTAAAANTGAAGAAACACAGATGATTATAAACTATCCCCAATTCACTCTTTAGATAATACCTCATATTATTTCTCTTTCAGTGCAGTATTATTTTTAGTCATATTTCAACCAATGCTATCCATATCTTTCCTTGGGGAAAAAAAAAATCTTACAGCTGAGGAATAAAGACAGTTAGAAACAAAAGGACCCATTGAGATGTAAGGACAAAAAGAAAAGTTTTCCAGAGCCTTTTCTAAAGGAAATAAAAGCAAAGTTAGTAAATTTAGAGATTCACCCCTTTCTTCTCTTGCACCTCATTAAATCTACCAGGTACCCACATCCTATATCCACCCCTTCTTAAATGCAAGGGGTGTGCTTCCAACTAACTTGGAAGACAGGTTTGAGATACTAAACCTTTCTGAGGAAAAAAATTGCAGACATATTATCATCTTAAATCTAATAAACAGTGCATGTTTGAGTCTAACCGTAGCTTAAGTAAATAGAACTCTCATGGGAAGTTTGGAGACATGGATTCCAGACTCCAGTCCCAGGACAAATCAATATGGGATGGTGATATTTCCCTGATATTGTCCCATCTTCCAACTTTTTCCATCTCTAGGAACTCCCGGAGCCAGATGTGTGTTTCACAGAATGCAACAAATCTGTCTTCCCTGAACTTGTCCAGTTTGCTCGAGCCCATGTAAGCTTTCACCTGTATTCACCTGTTGCATGATGGATCACCTCCTTCGGTGATGGATCACCCCCCATTCATTTTCCAGGTTTGTTTTTTTTAATTATTCTGTTTAACAGCACAAGACATAGCAGAGATCCCTAAGGAACTCCACCGGTGATTTCTTTCCATTATGAAAGCTCTGCATTTACTCCTTCTTTTAGATGTCAGTAAAATAGTGATTAGTGTATTTTAATAACACCAGTTATACTCTGTAACCTGGAGCTTGGGCAACCAGGTCCAATTCATCTTGCCTGTTTAGGGCACTTTACTGACTTCTTGTGAGTCTTCCTACCTGACCCCACACACTTCCAGTATCAGCCACATGGTCTTTTCTTCTTTCATTAATTTAGTTTGCAATTTCATTTCCCTTGGACAGCACTGGCAGGACAGTACACATCCTGTGCCATAATCAGCAAAAGTCTACAAAATATATTTTGGAATATACTTTCATGTATGCTAAGCCAGGCAACATCTGAAAACATAATCTGAAGAACGTCAGCTTCTTTGTGGCAAGCTTTCTGGCAGTAGTGGGAACTACTGAATGCTAGGCTATCGCTGTAAATAAAGTAAACAACTGTTAAATACTACAAAAATATACTATATTTTTCAGCATTCTGTTGATGAATCTTGTTCTTTCTACTTGTAGTTGTCCTGTCATTATTAAGCAAGGCATCATTATAATTGTACTTCTGTTTTCCTGCTGATCTTTATTTTTAACTTTGAAAGAAATAAGCAAAAGTAAAATACATTGTTATCCTGCTAGAATGCAGTTTTCTGTTGCTATAGGCAACAAAGCTCTGTTTACCTAATGGGTTGTTTTGCTACAAAGGGGAAAAATATCCTCTGGGGATCAATACAAATTGTGCCCTGTACTGTCAAATGTCTTACGACTAAGAGAATCTGAGAAGCTTCTAGAGGGCAATGAACTGCAGTTACCAGAAAGGGTTAATTTTTTCTCCATCTTCTTCCCATCTTCCATTTCCCCAAAATGAGCACGTACATGTTGCTTCTTATACTGCAGAACATATTATCACAATGCTGAGACGTTTTACTGACGGGTATATTTTCCTATTATACTATTTCTCTAGAAGGATCACAATGAGAACAGAGAACGGCACAATATTAATTCGTTTGCATTATAACAATGGGAATGAGAACAGAAAAGCACATTGTCATCCCATTGTCTTGACAATGTGATGGGTAGAAGGAGGCCAAAATAGCCTGAAATGTCCCATGACAGTCCAATGAACAGAATAAGCAACAAGAAATTATGCATTATGCTTCATACTGCTCTTGAAAGCCACCAACGGCAGTGTTGTGAAGAGGTGACATACCAACCATTTGCTCTGAGGCTATGGTTATGTCACTGAGTGTGACTTATAGCAGCTTAGCAACTTATCTCTTCACAGCTGTGCTGCCTTTCTGGCCTTTTGAACATGCTTTTAGCTCTCTTCTTTATGAAGCAGAATGTGTTCAGACTTTCTGATAGCTGCATAAACTAACCTGATTTGCCCCACAACTAGAAGGAATCAGGAGCAAGCACTAAGTCAGCTGTGGCATTTCAACTGGTAAGGGGCAACAGCTCCAATCATTAAGATTTCCTTTGCTTGGATACCAGAAAAATCACAACTGTATTTGTTTTATCTTTTACTATGACTGAAACAGCCCACAGGGTGTTTCTACAAAGGAGATTGGTGCCACCTTAGTTATACAACAGGTAAATCTAGATCTTCAGAGCAACTTGTTCTTGTAGCTATAGCCTGTGTTCTGTAATTCCAGGAGAAGGCTTCCAGCTATAAAGCTGAATAGAGGGCAGGTGTGGAAAGGCGTGGAAGAAGAAGATACCTGGCACATGTGAGGGCTTTTTCAAACCAGGGGACTGTAGCTTGGGACACAGTGATTCATACCTTAATGCAGAACCATGAAACTCTGGTGTGTTATTTGTTCTGTAGTCTATGTAACAGAATGAAAAATGCTGTAACATTCTATAGACTGCTATATAATTTCAATTTTAAAATTTTATTTTTTAGTGAAGAAAAATATATTTGTGATGTTGCTGTGCTTTTAATAAATTTTCTGTAAGGCCTCTTTTTTTTTACCACCGCCATTTCTTTGCTCAAGATTCCCTGACATCTTATTTTCTGAACAGTGTTAAAGCTATCACCTGTTTATTTTTCACAACAGTCATGTGATAGAATTCTTGTTATTTTTCTTGTATTTATAATTGTTAATACTGCTCTACACAGAGTTAATGATTAAGTAGACAGTACAGAAAACAGGATGGAGGAAATCAATATTAGATCAGAGGAGTAAAATAACATGAGTGGCTCACAAAACCTGCAAAGGAAATCAAACAAAAACTCAGATGACTTGATGATGAATGCAGAGAAAAAATGGCTTATAGCTCCCTCCCACTATGCTCCTATTTGCAGTATTAAAATACTCTGGCATTGTCTCTTGAAACTAGAGCATGCTGCTGCTACAAAGGACAGTGTTCTCAGTGCTAGACTGAAATGGATATTTAGTGGTGGTTAGGTAGCAGAAAACCAAGTAGTTCTTCTAACCTCATAGAAGGAATAATAATTTCTGTCCTGTGTGTGTCCTCAGACCAGACCAGCTCCTAAAATACATCCAAGCAGTTCTGATTCTGTTCAAATTTTGTGTGGAAACACAAATAACCCAGGTCTGCACAAGTCAAATCTCTCCTCTTTTTATTACTCCCCTGTCCCAAAATCAGGGACTGCAAGGACTACTACCACCAGCAGACTGCAAACATGTCACACCATCTTGGTATTTGCTCCGTGTTGGAAGAATTCACAAAGAACTATATGTTTCCAGTTGTATACAAGAATAAAGTAGGCTAGAACATGTTATAAATTAAAAATTTCCTCCTTTTCTAGAACCAAAAATACAGCAATTTGTGCTTGCATCTCATTGTCCTCACTGACACAAAAATACTCTGTCATAGTATAATTGAAACCATTTAAAATATTTATCAAGATGAAATGCAAGCACTATGAGTGCATGAAAATATGTTATTTTTAAAAAGTTTATCAGTCTTTAAGGGCAGAATAAAGCAGCCATGGATGGATAAAAGTTTTCAGCAAAATCAATGTGCGTAAATGAGTCCTTCCCATAAGGTTATCACTTGTGACAAAATTTTGCATCACACCTTTCAAGTCACTTTTTAGCAACTTAGTCTTTTTGTGGCTTTGATAAAGCAAGATAGATCACAGTTCTTTAGACTTTCAAGATGGCTTATAAATATTCCAGCAATGGCAAACCATACTAGGCATTCTGGGAAGCTGTTTTGGTTTAATCCCCGTTTGTGTCACGGTATCAGCATCACATAGCTATTCTTTCAGACAAATACTCTCCTTAAACTTTTCAGATGCCACAGAAAAAGTAGTTATGCATATCAAACACTAACAGTCATCACATCATGTCATGTTTTGTGTTTGTAGGGTTTTTTTCTAAAAGATGCATTTTCTTATCTTGTACTATCTCAGAAGTACCAAAATTAATTTACAGCCTAAATCTGTTCACTTCCAGTGAGTGTCTGAAGTCTGCATAGTCAGGATACTGCTGCCCACTGCCACCTGCAGCAGGTACAGAACTGGGTGTTCTCAGGGTTGATTGCCAATACAGACAGTTGATGGATTTTCCTCTTAATCCTACCTCACAGCCCAACCAACACCACACATGTCATATGGATGCAGGAACTTTTCATAGCTCCTCATTGTAGAGCATGATTTTTTAGTACATCACGTGTTTACTCTAAGGCTTTTGCGTAGAAGGAATTCAAAGCTAATTTCACTTCATGCATTAATTATGAGACTTGTGATTCTTGTGTCACAAAAATCCCAGAGACTCACTTTAGTTTAGACAATTCAGCTGTGTAATTTCTGCTCCTTATGTTCCTGTGTGTGCTTCTTACACCTTCAGCACTGAGGATGACTCACCACAGGAACACATCTGGAGTGGGAAAACAGTTACAGCCAGGGGACAAAAATCAAGTTTTCCCCCTGACCAGCTGCAGGGCTGTTCTGTGCTCGCATGGTATGCACATCTACTTGGCAGGGCTTTTAGTGTGGCATGTGGCTGTGCCAGACATAATGGATCGTGACACACTGTCACATTAAAGCTGGTGACCTGTATAGCAAAGTCTTTGTCAGGGACCTGAGTGCAGAGATGATTTCTGCACCCTCTGCCCTGCCAGTAGTTTGGTTGCTGGTGTTGAAGGTCATCTCTGATCTGGTCCAGTTGTGTAAACTTCCTGACTTGTTAAAGAAAGGAGACCTTTTGCCCTTTGCTTGGAAGCTGCATTTAAGTTCAGGCCCTTGCCTGGTGTTTGCCTGAGCTACGCTGCAATCATGTCTTGGACTTGCTGAGCTTGACCCTGGTCCACAGGCTTGACTTGCAAGGACAGGCTGAGAGAGCAAGGCTTGTTTAACCTAGAGAAGTGAAGGCTTCAGGGAGACCTTATAGCAGCCTTCCAGAACTTATAGGGGGCTACAGGAGAGATGGGGAGGGACTCTTTATCAGGGAATGTAGCGACAGGACAAGGGGTGAAGGCTATAAGCTGAAAGAGGGCAGATTTAGATTGGATATTAGGAGGAAATTTTTCACTGTGAAAGTGGTGAGACACTGGAACAGGTTGCCCAGAGAAGCTGTGGATGCCCCATCTCTGGAGGTGTTCAAGGCCAGGCTGGATGAGGCTTTGAGCAACCTGGGCTAGTGGGAGGTGTCCCTGCCCATGGCAGGGGGATTGGAGCTAGATGATCTTTAAGGTCCCTTCCAACGCTCACCATTCTGTGATTCTATGACTTTCCAGCCAGACACTGGACATGCCTCATTGTTATGGACTTGTCTGATCAGCTGGACCCTGGGCTGAACCCAGCAGTGATCGCCTCCGTGAGGGAGGCCACTGCCCAGCTGGCAAAGGCAGCACGTCACCATCCCTTGCTGCTCCTTGACAGGGGCCTGAAGTCTGGCCCCTACAGGCTGTTCAAAGCTATAAGAAAAGGATAAGAGAAAAAAATAATAATAGGAAAAATATTTTAAAATCACATGGTGAAACATCTGTTTTGGAGATAACAGGGACCTGAGGTCCCATGGTGCTGTACTATTTGTACAAGGTAGCAAATAACTGCATAAAAAGGGGTATTTTAAATTCTCATTTGTTTCAATCTATCTTTCCTTCCCCCTATGATGATTTATTATCTAATGCCCAGAGGTCACGGAGTATGTTTGAGATACAGCAATATCTTCTGAAAAATGTCCCCAAATTATCAGGAACAGCTAAAAAAAACACTCTCTCCCTATATTTAAGCTTTTCATTAAGCCTTTTTTTCAGAAAGACAGAGTGACTTTGACTTTTCCTCTATGTCTTGAAAGCACTAATGACGTATCAGAAGTCTTGCTATGAAGTGATAAAATGAAGTTATCAGTTTAAATATGTTGAAGCATTTCCAGAATCAACATGGACTTAGAAGGTGAAAGCTGAATTTCTGTTCCAAATCTGATCCAACAAAATATGACTTTTCCCCCACAAAAGCCAAAAGGAAGATTATGATGAGCAATATAGCATGAGTGTACGCATATGCACATACAAACTCTTCCTCATTAAGGAGTGATCATGTATTTTATATATTCATTTGTGCTGCTTTTTAATGTAAAAGTTAGCATTTGCATGCGAAACTTAGTATTTATATAACTGATTTTGTTACAACCATTTTTCCTATTATGAACTTGATTCTGAGATTGAGAATCTTTTTGCCAAGATCAAAGAGAGGACTTATACTCTACACTGACTATAGAAGAAAACTATGGAAACTAGATCTCTGATTGACAGGCGGTTATGCATAGTTTTATGTTCATCTAGATTCTCCACAGATACTTTGAATTATTCTCACAGCCCATGTGTTAACATTCATATTCTGTTGTCGCTGTTATTATTTTTTTATTATCATTATTACAATCAAATAGAACTTGCATTGAAAAAACCTCAGTCACATTAATCTGAAAAATCAGTGGCTGAAAATCTGTTCTAAAAGGTACACCTAGCAAAGATAGACAGTAGCAGTAGACCCCATATTGTACATAAACAAATAAAAATATTAGTAAATTCTGACAAATAAATAATTCCAAAGTTAAGAAACATCACAACTGGTTACCTTTGTAGCTTTAATTTAATTCTTTAATGTATATACACTCTTTGCAATCTGTAACAAAATGAAATAATGGCTCTTCCAAAAGGATTCCTGCCGTATTCAGGGCACCAGATGAACAATAATTCAGTATTTTGTTTTGTCCTTTTACCAATTGTTCCTAAAATTTTCTACTATTTGAATACACCTCCAACAAGAGAATTTTTCATTTCTTTGATGTTCTAGCCTCTGAGTGCATAATGAATGCTAAATAATTAATTTCACCATATTACTCAAGGCACAAAAGAGCATAAGTTGGGATATCATTTGGGTTTTTTTTTCTTTTGTGTTTTTTCTTTGTGTGAGGAATAGACTATACAAGACTGTAATGGGCTATACAGATTTCAGTTCACAGGTCTGCATGTATGCCATGGCAACATCTGTATGTGACAGGGGCACACGCAAACAAAACTGGGTATGGGTCCCAGGTGGGAACTGTGGATGCTCACAGTATCAGAACTGCACGTCGTGTGTTACATTGTGGTAGCTAAGTCCTAGTCTCTTTATCAAGAGATCTAAATCCTACAAGAGTCCTGTCACAACTTTCTGTGAGATGGTCAGGCTCAGTAAATCATGTGTGCAGAGGGTTAGAGCAAAGGTAGCCAGAGACCAGCTGAACAGAAGTACACCTCAAGGAGCAAGTGAGAAATGGAGAAGAGAGTAGCCTAAGGCCCATCCCCAAAGACAGATGTATTGTTACATTGGTCAAGAAGCCACCATCTACTCCATTTTTATGATTGTAAGAAAATGCCTACGACAGTGGGGATCTGATGAGTTGGCAAGCAGGCCTCCTTCAAGGGTGAAATAAGACATCTGTAAAGCATAGAATAACTTCCCCTTTTTTACCACCTATCTGGAATGGCAGGCTGCTCTTATTCTCCATTACTCACCTGAGGAAACGACTACCTCATAGCAAAAGGGACCAGACCGCTCACTAGCATAATAAGGAATGTCAGCACAGCTTCATCACATGCTGTTTGTTTAGTGGTTTTGGTTTTGTTTCTGGTTTTGTTTTTTTTACCTTGACCTGGATGGAGAAGCTTCAAACACTCGTTTGGCAAAAGTCCTCCAGCCCAGTTAAGCTCAGCCAGGCACAGAAGTAAGTGAACTGAGAAGTAAGTGTTTATTACTATGATCAGTGGTGCAGTGATTTCCAGTTCAATGATTAAGTATGCCTCCCTGCAGTTTGTATGAAGTGAATAAAGTCCGTCTATTGACAAGGAGTTTGGTGTTTTCAGGAACTCGGCTAAGATGGTTTACTTTCTAATTACTGAGAGAGATGGCAATGAATGTGTTTTGTTGTAGCATGACTGGTGGGTTTGAAAACAAATTTATGTTAATTCTTTGACCCAAAGGTCTGCTAGGACACAAGCCCTGAATACAGCGTTATACACCAAAAATACGTACCTCTGTGCTTCAGGTAGACTAAATCTTCTCTCAACTTTTTTTTTTTTTCTCTCTGGAATGGATAGATTTAGCTTTTTTTCTTTCCACAGGAGTACCTGCATTTGGATACGTGAATTTGTACCACTTCCAGGCCTGAAGTTCAGATACTCATCCCTATGAATTGTAAAATTAAAGAGGCAAAGGTGGAAGAAGCATGGTAAAGGCGGCACCTTTCCATCATCCACTGTCTCTTTAAGGATTATCTGCAGAATATGCATGCCGCTGTTTCTCATCCACAAAGCAAGGACTTCCACGAGTGGAAGATATTTTCAATCGTTTAGGGGAACTATGGTCTTCATATCTAATCACATCCTCGACAAGGTGTCTTAGCATTTCTACTCTTTAATAGTGACTCCAAGTTGCTGTGACGCAGCAGTTGCACACTGTGGATCACTGTATACCTATAGCATCCAGCTAGAGTTTGGAATACATATCCTACCTTCTATCTTAATTCTGAGAAAAAGTGAAAACACCATTAGGTTGGTTTTCACTAGTTGGTTACCAGGCTTCTAGGGTTCTTGATAGCTTTTGGGGTTTGAGAGCAGATTAAAAAAAAATTTAACAAAAGCAGAAACAAACAAAACTGTCAGGACATCCCTTTTTTTGCAGCAGTAGCTTCCAAGATATTTTTGAAAATTTTTGAATGGAGCATACACAAAAGACAAACTCAAATTTTATATGCGGTTTATGATGTTCAATGAACAGGGTGCTGGGGTTTTCTTAATTTTTTAAAAAAATTGTTCTTTATCATAATCATGTCTTTCATATAAAAGAACTACCCTCAGCACAGAAGATACAACCTAATGTATGTTTTTCACATTCAGATTAATTTAAATTACTGACAGTTCTGTTAAAGTTTTGCTTTTTATTTAATGGCTGATAAGAATAATACATATTCTGGCATTATCCATAGAAAATACTGTCTTTTTTCAGATAGACTGTGGAGATTTATTAGGTCTCCTCTCTACAGAAATATATACATTCTTATTTTCACATAACTATATATAAAACTTTATATAGATTATATTTATATATTTATGCATGTAAACAAAAATCTTCTCCAAACAATTACTCACATATATTGTCTGTGTTACGTATTTCTCTTCCTTGGAGTTCTGTGATATTCCTTAGGCCAAGAAGAATGAGGAAAAGTCTTATGGCATCATTTAATGGCCCTTGTTCTTCACCTGACTTTTGAAAAATTGTTAAGGTGATGATTATAGAATAAATGTAAGACCCTCCCCTTCCTTTTTCATAGTTCTGGTTGCTCCAGTGTTAACAACTCAAGAGCATATTCTTTCACATTAAGGCTACTAACTAGTTTTAAATCTCCCAATTCAGGTAGAAAATGTAAGAGTACAGACTTATTTTGCTTACTTCATCTTCCCAACATTCATTTGCTTGGAGTACTGAAAGGCAGAAGATTCTTCTTTGCCTGGTATGTCAAATTTTGACTTCTGGTAACTTTGTGGTTTAAAAAGAGGAATAAAGTTTTGTATCTCAGAGTATTATGAAATTTGGAACTTAAAAAGATGGGAAATAAATGGATAGTTTCTGTACCTCCTTTATTTATCAGGCAATACCTGTAGCCAGGGAGCTGTCATTGATGGATGGGTACTTTAAGCTTGCATGGCTGTTTCTACTTCTCAAGACCATTTTTTTGGTCCAGCATTCCATTTATGACACTGCTGAATTTAAACAGTGGCAGTTTTAAAAATTTAAATTATGAACTATAGAGATTAAACCAGATTCTTCTTCTTCTTTTTTTTTTCCAAATGAAAAATAATAGCATATGGTATTTGGTATATCTTGTATATTCTTCTCTATGTAAAATCATTTCCAAATAGACTATGCAAAATTCTACAGCTCTTCTTAAAAATAAGGTAGGTTTCATAAGCACTGGATTACCACTTTGCTTTCCTAAAATACAGATGCTGATTGAAGGACTAAATTGCACACCACAGGTGGCAATTCATCGGTTTCGTATTTGTTTCTCTTCAGGCTTTTTGGGTGAATGCCATCCAATCCTGGAAATTTGTTACTCTTCCTTGTACACATTTCTTCCAAAATCTCTTATCCTGACACATCTATTGGGGATGGTTCTTCAGCTCACCCTATAAGGAATGTGTATGAACCTTGTTTAGGAAACTCTCTAACCCGTGTTTAATGAACAGCATATAAAATAGATTTGATTTGGCTGTTTTCCTTATTGTTCTTGAATTGTTATTTTGTGGTTATCATATATCAGCCATGTGAATTCTCTAGCAGGTTTCCTTCTGATGTATTTGAAAATTTTCATTATTAGTTTTCATGCCTTTAACAAGTTTCTCCTTAAAATATATTTGTTTTAACTATTCTAGCTTATTGCATTTCAGTTTTATATTTAACTTGACATTTTCTCCTCTTCTTTGGTTTTACAAAGCCTCCTGCTTTGAAGGATGACTCTTTGTTTCTGATCCTTATTTTCTTTGCCATTTAGCCATGGCTAAATGAGTGCCAGACAATTTAACATGCTTTTTCTTGAGATTCCATGTTTCTTGAACAGCTTTCATTTTTTTTTAAATGAAAGAATTTCTATTCATGTGAGTGGATTCTGTCTTCCTGCTTCCCTGTCTGTATATGCCTATGCTTAGAACTAGAAATATTTCAGAGAACACTGTCCAAGAAGTTCTGATCCAAAGCCTCCAGCTAAAAGTCAACATCTGCCATCAGGACCACTGACACATGCCTTGTTGGTATCCTCATGAACTGCTGACTGCTGGTTCCTTCACAGCACTCCCTAAAAGGCAGCTTCACTATCTTATGGCTGCTTTTCATTCAATGGACTCTGGAATCAGAATTCACCCCTATATATGTTTTGCAACATATATACCAGCTCTCCATCATGTGTTTTCTTAATCTTGAACCTCTCAAACACAGATCTGGTAGAGGCAGCAGGAACATAGCTATAGCTTGTTCTTTGGCATCTTTATTTCACATTTCTCCCTGTAAAATATGAATGTTAGCTGGGACTTTGTGTGTGTATCTTCCCACAACTCATGCTCACATTTTAAGCACCACAAAACGTATCTGCATGTACACATTTGGGTTGGTTGTGAGAGTAGAGAGTAAACAATACTTAACATGAAAGTATCATGTTAAGTCTATCACCTGTAGATTCCAGCTGTTCCTGGAGTTTTTCAGCTGCAAGTACCATTTTTCATGCCCTAGCAACAGATCGTAAATAACAGTAAGACAATAAATTCTCTTGCTGGAGGAGTGAGATGGCTGCAGGCCAGTTGTCAGAGGTAAAAGATTTTTGGGGCAGATTGTGTAACAAGCAGACCTGAGGAACTCGAACGTTGGTAAGAAGAGGTGGAAACTGACAGACCAACTATCACATTTTGTGAATTTTCAGTTGGTGGGGTAAGGGTAGATTTGTACCCTCTTTACTGAGCCTAGATTTGTGGTATATTGCATTTTAAATACATCCATATAAAGTTCTAGTTCTGAACATTTCAGTCTTGTATCTTCCTCTACTTCCAAGTCCAGGCTGGAAACACATTCCTTTGTGTGTAATTGCCTATAAATTTCAGCTATTCCTGACAGATGCAAATATGAGTTCTTCATGCAACATCTTCAGGTCTTTAAGTGTTTGTAAGACAAAAAGTCATTTGAAAGCTTTGCAATCTGATTCTTATTCAGGTTTGTTACATTTTAACTATACAAATAGAGTGTAAGGGGGCCATATATCAGAAGGCTCTCTGAATTCTCAGTGTCTGGACTTACCCTCATCCAGATGTTGGAATTTTTGCATCTATTAATGAAGCTATTTAGGGTGCCCAGTTAATGCACCAATGAGAGCATCCAGTCCAGTTCAACCAAGTGTTAGATACTTCTATTTATTTAGAGAAGTCATAATTTCTTAGGCTTAGTTTGTACTGAAGGAAACACCATGTAGGTTCTGGTTGCCAGAATCAGGACCAGAATGAATGGGTTCTCTGTTACTTTAGTTTTTATGAAGTGTTTACATTTATGCAAATCACATATATATTCCACACCACTGTTTGTCAAGAGGTGTTTTTTATATGTTGATTGCATATCTTTATGCAACTGCAAAGCCTCAGATAAGTACTTAATTCATAAACAGAGGGCAAGATATGAAAATAATTGAATTAATTCTGGAAAACAAATAGGTCCAAAAGAAATTTAGGATTTAAAAAAAAATAAATGGTTTCTGAGGCAGTTGAATGCATAAAATAAACATGGATGCTTTTTGAAATAGCAGATCCAACTTATGCATCAGCCGTCCATCCTGTTCCTACTGTCTTTTGCCCCTCCTTTGCCTCCCGCATGGTTGTATCAGTTGTTGAATTCTCTGCTCTGGCTCCCCTTACAAATCCCACAAACCCTTGTTCAGATACAGCTGAGAGGGGCACATAAAGGAAGTAATGAAGGGCCAGAAGTAGTGTAGTGTGCTTGTTTTTGGCTGGGATAGAGTTAATTTTCGTCGTAGTAGCTAGCATGGGGCTATGTTTTAGATTTGTGCTGAAAACAATGTTGACAACACAGGGATATTTTGTTATCGCTGAGCAGTGCTTACCCAGAGACAAGGCCTTTCTGCTTCTCACCCCAGCCCACCAGTGAGCAGTCTGGGGGTGCACAAGAAGCTGGGAGGGAACACAGCTGGTACAGCTGACCCCAACTGACCAAAGGGATATTCCATACTATATGGTGTCACACTCAGCATATAAATCTGGGGGAAGAAGAAGGAAGGGGAGGACATTCAGAGTGATGGCATTTGCCTTCCCAAGTAACCGTTACGCGTGATGGAGCCCTGCTGTCCTGGAGGTGGTTGAACATCTGCCTGCCAAAGGGAAGTAGTGAATTAATTCCTTTTTTTTCCTTTGCTTGCATGCACGGCTTTTGCTTTACCTATTGAACTGTCTTTATTTCAACCCATGAGTTTTCTTACTTTTCCAATTCTTTCCCCCATCCTGTTGAGGGGGAGTGAACAAGCGGCTGTGTGGGGCTTATTGCTGGGTGGGGTTAAACCATGACGGTCTTCTTTGGCACCCAGTGTGGGGCGCCACACACTGGTCACCAAAAAGGACTGCCACGGTTTTAGCCCAGCTGGTCGCTAACACCATGCAGCTGCTTACTTACCAGGCCACCATATGGGTTAAAACCATGACACGGAGTTGGAAGACAAAAATTACTCAAGCTAAGAATGTGGTTATGGAACCCTACATTGAATGTATGGGATGAAATGGGGACAAAATTAAATTCTTAGTTAAAATAGCATGCTTGATAAATGATAAATGATAAATGATAAATGATAAATGATGCTGCTCATTTGTCCCCTCTTTCTGATGTGTATACCTGGTGCAAGTGTGTTAGGTGTTACAACTGTGTTAGCTTGCAATGTCAGGTAGCAAAGTGATATTTTCCATTCTTTTCAAGAAGTAGGACATATGGTGCTTATTTGCTGAGTAACATAATTGCATCTTCCCTGGTTATCTCAGGTATATGCAAAGGAATTAAGCTATGCTTCAGAAATGAAAGTCTGGAGAAATTATGCAGTAAATAAACTCTCCCTGAATGTGTTTTTCCACATTCCTTTTCCTAGTTCCTTAGATATTTAAAAGCTTTTTTCTTTTTTACTCTGAAATCTAGTTAAATGCAAAATGATGTTTGCATGCATCCTATTAACATGCAGTATCGTTTAGTAAAAAAGATGACTTAGATCTGTGAGCTAGCTTTCAGAATCCACAATGTGTGTGTTTTTCCAAAACTAGTTCACAGTTTATGTTCGTACATGTCCAGATACATCGCTGTGTAAATCTAATCAACTGATGATATTTCTCTTCACAGAAACGCAGAATCGCAGACCAGCCTAGGTTGGGGGGACCTGTAAAGCACCCTAAATGAGATTATGTTATATGCTTGTGGTAGAAAGTCCCAAAGAATTTGTGTCAGAATGGAAAGCAAAGCATTCCTTGTAATGGTGAAGATGTTCAGCCTCCATAAGATCCTGCCTATGATTTAAAATCAGGTTTGTTTTGAACAGAAATCTGATCCTTGGAGTAGCATGAGTCAAAATGCAGAGAGATTGCTTAGCATGGAGATCTGTGTGGTAGCTATCTGCTCCTGTCATTAAAGAGGAGGCTGGAAATCAGTTGCTACTTTGCACAATATTGTGGAATATCTCGAAAGCTTTGCCACAAGGACCTAGATTACTTGTCTGAAATATGTCCTTGGAAATGTTTCTCCTTTTGCCATTTATTTGTTAATCCCTACATTGTGTGTCTTACAGTAAAGTCTCATATGTCTCACACAAAACACATGAAAATAAGACGTTTGTTTCTGTTCCTGCAGCACTTATATAGTACACTAGAAAAAACAGCAAGAATAGTGAACGTATGAAAGATAGACCTCTTTTTAGGACTTCAGTTAGTACAAAGGCCTCTTATTGTGTGCCCTCAAACATGTCGTGTTAGGAGATAACCAACTGCTGCTGAAGAAACAAAATAGTTTGTCTCCAAATAAAGCAAATTTAGAAACAACTTTGTTTAAGGCTGTTACAAAGTATCTACAAATATCTGCAAATTCAGCAGGTTAGTTTTCCTTATTTAAGGTAAAAATCTTGTATGCATTAAGGAAAGACACACCATCTGTGCTGCATAAATCACAGCCTTGACTATGTCCTTGATTAATCAGACCTTGGTCTATTTGCCTGTCCAGACCTCGTAGGGGAGGAACAACCTTTGCTGTGCTGGTTGATCATGGGAAGGTTCAGTTTCAGGTAAGAAAAGATTTCCCACGACATGGCTTTTGCTTATGTTTACAAAAATAGACTAAATGCTTCATCTGATACACTTTTTAATGTGGCTTGTGTAGGAGATGGACTGACTATGGGACAGAAAGAGATCACAGTCTGCTTTTCAGCCTCTGTTTTTTATAGCCTTAGTCTATTGAGAGGGAAGAAAACCTACTTCCTCTATAGCCTGACCAGATAGGGGCTGATAGGGGCTAAACACGGTTCCTCTGCAGCCTTTGAAAATATAGCCAGCATGCATATTAAGCTCCCACCAGGCTAATAGATTTTTTTTGTGGATTTTCTGTAATTGCAGTGGTGATGGCCCTCTGTGCTTTGCAATTGAAAGCTCTGTGGAGCACATGGCATCTGCCAACCAAACGGTGCCATTTACTTAATTTTAATTATGCAAAACCAGCTTTCTGAGAGGGAAAATTCAAACTACAGAAGTTACTAACAAATATGTATTTTCCCTGCCTCCTTCTCCTGCACTGTACAATATCAATTGCAGGGAATTGCACATAGTCATTGTGAAGGAGAAATGGTTCCCCACATCTTTCATCCACTTCCCCACCAGTCATCCTACATCCAACCCTCTCACATCAATGCATCCTTTAATCTGGCATCCTTTGCTCTTGCCATATAGTTTTTGCAATGTCCCCACAGGACTTCACAATCCGTGTGTTGTCTAATGCCCTGGACTGGAGCAGGGCTGCATTTGAACACACTGAATACAGCCAGTGGCAAGAGTCATCTCTACCTTGGCATGCTGCCTGACACAAGTGTAGAAGTGGCAATCCTCCTGGCAGCTTCAGCCCCATTGACAGCTACAGAAGATGATATGGAGGGTGAAAGTTTGTACTGAGCCTATGTTCACCACCAAAGACCCAGCAGGTGACCATATCAACCAGTCAAGAGGCACTGAGAAAACCCCAGAAAGGTGATCCTTACAACTGTTTATTCTCCTCTGTGGCTTCCAAATTTGTGCATTTTAAGTGCTTTGAAAAGGATACATGGGATGGAAAATGGTTTGATTTTTTTTTTTTTAATCAATAACAAAAATGTGCTTTTGTCTTTCTGGAGCATATTCTCAATGCAATGAAAAAATTCCCCACAATTCATATTCCACCCAGGTACAGGAACTATGATAACAAATCACAATTCAAGGTCTTTTCTAAAAGCCTCTGTGGGTAAGCAGTTCTCAAATCATTATAGACGTTAATCCCACACCAATATAAATAACTCACAGCTGAATATTTATCTACCAGCTCAGTTCTATGTGCCTGGTGTAACATTTAATGAAACTCACAAAACAATGCCACAAAGGTGTGAAAAACAGTCAAAAAACCCCAGAGTTCAGAACAGAAATGGTAATGCTCTAAGCTGGAACATCCATGACTTCAAGACAATATTCTATATTGTGGATGTTGAATGAATTTTCTACCATTTGCACACTCTTAAAAGGTCAGTGCATGTAAAGAAAAATGCAATGTTTTTTAAATATGAAAAAAAAATCTCTGCTCTTTCAGGATGATTAAAAGGCAGGAAGATAAAAAGGTGTGTATTCTTGGAAGTTACGCTTCAAGTTTATGAATACCTTTTTTCACAGAGGTGTGGTATAAAACTGAGTGAGCACCTAATTCCCCTCTTTTCGAAGCAAATCTAAATAATAAAGATTTCTTATTAAAATTAGTCTCTAGTGAAACACGACCTCCAAATAAATGAGAGTACGTCACTTAATGATTTCTACTGTTTAAAAAACCCCCACAATTCCAAGACCCTCCCTCCAAAACCATTCCCCAATATGTATTGATTTCTTGTTGAACGCTGTCAACTTCATCCTCCCCATTGTCTTTATTTGCTAGCTCTCTAAGACAAAATTGGTTAGAATTAGTTACCATATTTTCAACTATATTGATAGCTCTGATGTTTTGGCGTATTTACTTTGAGATAAAAATTATTTTGAAATTACTTTTCTGATTACCTTAAAACATTATGGTGGAATTAATCTGGTGAATCACCTCATCCTAATGAACACATCTAAAAAGGACCTGATAAATTGGCATCTAATTTTTTTTTCTCCAACAATTACAAGAAAAAAAAAAAAAAGAAAAAACCCTAAACTCCCCACGCAAAAAAACTCACAACCAAACAAACAAAATCCAATCTCCCTCCCCTAAAAAAACCACCCAAAACCCCAAAAAATCACCAAACAAGCCTGAAAAACTACCAGCTCTTGTGTTTTAAATATTAAGAGGGACTGGACGCTAAACTCAGTCTGACAAGACCATGAATGGACATCACCATAAACATGATTTATATTCCTTGACAGACTTACTAACCTCTGATCTTTCACTTTGACCCTCCTTTGTTAAGTTTCTACCCTGTAGCAGAAATGACTGAGCAGAATGTGTTAGCCTGCTGTAAACTGAAGCTGCCTGAAAAAATGTTGATTAGTACAAAGACGCCCTTACACACTGCTTTTGGAGCACAAGCTGGGGTCTCTGGGTGGTATCACACCATGTTGGTTTAACTTGTCCACTCACCAGGCACTACCCTGCACATTGCTGCAGAGCAACACTGTGTTGTGTGGTGGGGGAGCTCTGTCTGGCCACAGGCCTTTTCTGCTCCTGTAAACAACAGAGTAAGTGATGCTAAAGTGTGTTTTCATCCTTCTGGTGGCTGTTGCAAAATTAAACAAATTTTGAACATAAAAAGCACAATAAAATATTCATTATATTTAATGGTTGCAAAATAATAATGTAGTAACATATTTAAGCAGAAGAAAATGAAGTAAATTAAATACTAATGATCTGTATGCCTGAGTTAAAGATACAAGTGGAATAGCTCCACTAACTTGGTTTTGACAAGGTCCACAGTGCATTTCTGAGTTCTGATTAATAACACCTAATACACCTAGCAAACTAAAATGCAGAAAATGCTCATGGTGTGTTAATTATGCCCAACTGGTCTGCAAATTTAATCTCTTATTATTAGGAAGAGGAGAAGACAGTGAGTAACAGCTATTGTGGCTGATGATGATGCTGATGATTGACATCATCATGTGCCTTCACAAACATGCTTGAAATCCATATTGAGGACACTGGGTGAGTGTGATTCTTCAGAGTGAGTAAAAATCATCATGGGTTGTATGTGTGATTTTGTTGGATATAGTGAATTTCAGACTGACTAGAGATATTCTGAGAGTTCATAATTTATGTACACATGCACTCACACTAGATGCAATCCTAGACTGTGCTTCTTCAAATGCAGCTTTTCAAAGATGTGCAGAAACTCTCTCAGAGGCATGAAAGTCTGCAGCTGAATTAACTTACATCAGAAGTAAGGAGATGTTCTGTTTAAATTGAGTTTTCTGGGTGTTGGACTTGGGGAAGTCTACAGAAATAAGTCATTCACAATGGCTCTTTAGCTCACAGAAGTTCTGAAACAGGATATGTGACTCACCAAACTTTGAGTCACAAATCTGTGACTCAAAGATCCAGACTTCTCCTCCTGCAATTAAATCTGCTCTTTCTAGATATGGATAAGAATCTTGGGAAATCTAGGAACTGGCCAGCCAGGGCTATTGTGCTCCAGCTACGTTCAGCTATGCTCAGTTCTGCTGCATAGCACCTCTCACTTCAGTAAATTATGAGCACATGTGTGCAAAGGCTTAACAATGTATTTCCTCGTTCAACATTAGATGGGAGTCATATCCAAAAGGGGAAAAGTTGTTTCGTGAAATAGGATTACAGTGAAGGATTAGGTTGATATCTGGTAGATTTGTTTAGAAGTGTGTTTATCCCTGTGAAATGTTGATTAATTCATGGCGACTAGCAGCTTTATTTGACATTGCTAGCTCTGCCATCTTTCTGTTTATAGGGCTAGTCAGATAACTTATTTCCTCAAAAAAAAAGAATTTAAAATCACTCATTACTAGTGGAAAAAGTAAATATCACCCAAAAGCAAGACTTGTCAATCATGGCTTCATTTATGATAACTACTCATGGTAACTGGGCATGATTTCTCCTTTAAAACAGTAATTTGGGGAACTGAACAGGATTCCATGGCTGATAGGAACTGCAGACATCCTGCTGGGTTACAGATGTAGAAAAGCTCATTTTCAGTGCCTCTTATCTGGACAGTGCAGCTTTCAGAGGCATTTGTGCCTTCTGGACCCAGAGACATAAAGTTGCATAAATAACTCCAGCTCCACTGCTCCAAGGTAGACTAAGGAGATTAATGGACTTTTTAGAACAAGAAGCTGACTGACTGCTTTTTTTTAGGGGAAAAGAAAATTGATTCCTTGCCCCCAAATTGAAATAAAATAAAAGAGCAAGAGAAACTCTTATCACTATTTTAGTTATGTTAATTCAAGCACTTCTTCAAATATGACTTAACTTTGCTGTTCAGCCACCTGGATGTAGGGCAATTACTTTTCTCTCTTGTCTACATAAAGAGATCTGGTTTATGCTGCAGAAAAATTGTGCAGAACATAAAAGCCTATTTTGAGATATACAAGCCAGGAATTTCATAGCAGGCTAGCACTCTCCTGGCTTGATGTTCCAACAAAATCTGAGAGCACAGCAGTGTGTACAAGGTGACAATAATCTCATTGACAAAAAAAAGAGCAAGAGCAAAGCAGAGCAAGTGTTTAGTCCAAGCGATCTGACTTATTCCTTGTCAGGCAGCAGGGCAGAGTTCAAAGCTTTATCCAAATTGTTGTTTCTCTGTGAATTTCCGTCAGTTAGAATCTTCTGGGTTTCAGTGACCATGTTCCACTCTCAGAATACATTCAAGCAACAGATGATGCTCTAATCATAGCTTTTCCGAATCTACCTGACATTAACAGACCAAATTGGATTGGACTAGATGATCTTTCGAGGTCCCTTCCAATCCCTAACATTCTGTGATTCTGTGAAATCTACTTGTTACCCTGTGCCACAGTTTCCCATTTGGCAACTGTATACTAACATCCTTCTGTCCTGATCTGAGATCTGCTCAAAAAATGCATGGTGAAGGTCATCTGTAAATAACAATGTGTGACTAGTGATCTGCACATTACCATATTGTCTAGTGAAAATAAATTATCAGAAATAAAACAGAGTATTTCAGTCAAAAATGGTTCTTAATTGTATTTATACTTTGACCACTTCATGCACATACAAAATACATTAAACTCATATTGAAAAGAAGCAGACAATGCCCCCTAAATATACAAAGAAGCATTTTAAATAACATTGCCTGTGTACGAGCACATTTGTGGGTATCCTTCCAAAATACATTGTCACTCTTTCTCTTCTTCCATAGATGTCATAGCACTTTTTGAACAAGACCTTGTAGTTCTGAATTCTCACAGGCATCGCAGCCGTGAAAGTTATAATGTGTGAGCTAGAAATTTAAATTTTAAAAGGTAAATCAAAATTTAATGTAATTCTCCACATGTAATCACTAAAGGGATGGGGAGCTAAAAATACACATTTTCATATTAAATTAGGAGTCCTGATTTCCATATCACATGATTTCCACCTGAAATCTCAGAGTGATACACAAAGTTATATTTGTTCCATCCGGCTGAGATGCTGTTATTCCTTTCTAATGGTCCATTAAGTGTACATTTGGCACTAGGTACTAGCAAATGAATCAGAAAATGTAAAATATAACTCCCATTACTGTTGAAAAGAAGTGGACACCATAATTAATCAGGAAAGGATTTCAGTGGTGCTTTAACAGTTTTCTGTCAAGGATGGCAGTGAGGATTGTATAGGAGATCACATACAAATCAGGAATGATTGTCCTGTGTGTGTTCTCTCTGCCCCAGCCTTCAGTGCTGCTGCTTTCCACATAACTGTAAACAGAGGATCCTAACTGCAACTTAAGTTCTATTAAACTGTCACGGAAAAGTGAATTTATCCAGTCTCCTCTATCAGATCAAAGTTTGCAACTGCATGAATTCATGCAAGGCTGCACACAGTGTCTGCTCCCATCCCTCAGGCAGGCAGTCGGGCTAAACGGAGTGCAAACCCTCAGATAAATTGGTTTGCTTAACACAACTGGCTGACAGAAAGGTTTGTCTGTTGTTATACCGGCACAAACCCTCTTTCCCTCATATGCCGGCTGCTGACAGTGTGCCCACAGGCTCCTTTCAAACAGCAGGACAGTCTGTTTCCAGGGGAGGACAGCAAGGCTGGCTGGTCCTGCCAGCAACTGTGAGATCCTCTCACACACAGTGGGTTTGGAAAACACTGGGACAGCTTCAGCTGCTGGGTTTGTTAACACAGCAAACCTAGGAAATCTCTGTTATCCAGGCTGTTAATTCCCACTGACTCTTTCTGTTTCCTGCTTAGAAGTTGAAGCTCAAAATGAACCTTTTTGTGGCCAGTGAATCCATTTTCTTGGTGGCATCAAAATCTGTACTATCTTGGCTATTTGTCCTACTGGCATCATGTTCTTATTTGAGGAGTTAACTCATTTGTGACTCATTTGTGTTTGTAACTTCCCTATGTTTTTATTCAATTTCCAAATTAAAAAAAAAAATTGTAACATCAGATTTCTCAAGTATTCAAATGCTAGTTTTCCTGTATTTTCTGCTTCTGGTTTCCTGTACTTAAAGATTTTTTTTTTCATTTTCCTTCAGAAATAAGTCTTTAAAGACTTAGATTGTAAGTGAGTTAGTTCTTTGATTTCCTCTCCTGATATCCCTCACAAGAGCAGTAAAGCACTCCTTCTGACCAGAGATCACATATCAGGAGAAGATTTACCTGGATCAGACCCTGAAACTACAGAAACACAGCTGCATAATGCTGTTCTTGATTTTAATCTACATCCTAACTTTTTATGATCACATTTTACCCCGAAAGCACGTTAACAACATAAAACATTACTTACTTTAAATGCTGTCGTTCCAGCATAAATGACTTCCAACACTGCCTTCTAAAACTGTGGATTTAGCACCTGGAGACTAGAAGTGTGTGCTGAAAATAAACCAGCTGTGGATTTGGGTAATATTTCTTCTCTGTACACATTTCCTCAGAAAATAGATGACAATATCGAATTTTGCTTTGTTTTGCCACAAGAGGGCACTCCCTTAACTCGTGTCGCTACTCAGGCAGTGTCCATTATAGCGACACGACAGACTCATTTTCTGTCTAAACCATTATCCCAACTTTTTATACAGATAAGTTGAAGAATTTAATTCTGTTTGTGTTCTCAGCATGCATTTGACTGACATCAAGTTACAAGGCAATATCATTCAGCTGTGAGAGCACACTGCACTTCATATATGACTGACAAGACAAAAAATGGTGGGAAGTAAACACATTTTCCCTTCATCGTCTTGAGGAACAGCAGTACACTGTATTCACACAACTCATTGTTCTCAGTGACAAACTCAGACAGATCACAATCAAAAGGAACGATCTTAAGTTGTGCTGCTTTCAGAAGCATGAGAAATTTGTGAAATGAGGATGTGTTATATTTTCCATCCACTTGTGAATGCTTAGCTATTTGAATTTGCTTAAATATGCCATCATATGCAACAATATACAGCGCAAGCATGGTCTACACAGGAAACTGATTCAAGCACTCAAAATCTGAAGATTTTCATGTCTAATGCAAAACTCTGATTGCATTGACCTACTTAGAACCAGATAGTGAAGAATTTGTTTAAAATGCTTCTAAACAGTCATCATGAGTGTACAGTATAACTTGCCATAGCATTTTTGTTTTCAGTCCTGATATTTTATATATATAAACCTGTGTCATTTACCAAAACCAAGACTGATTTCTCCCTTTTACTTAAGTCCAAATAAAATTTTGCCCAGAAACAACAGATGGATTTTTGTCCATCAAGAGTCAGCTATGTTCCTGGGCAACCGGTAATGCTCTGGCCTGATCCTTGCCTTCTTCTCCTGAGGACTGGCATATTTCCACTTGGATGGAGACATTTTCAGCTTTTTTCTCTTCTTATCTGTACACCACACTTTTTCACAGTATTCCTCCACCCTCTGGAAGTTGCTGTAACCTATTAGTTGAAGAAATTCCTTGTACCATGGCTTTGATGCCTGAGGTATACTGCTCTGCATTGGGCATGGCATTTTGTGAGGTATCTCCTCCTCATAGTCTTTATTGAACATTTCATCTACACGTTCTTCCTCGACTATTTCCAGGGTGATTTTCCTGACAGTGTGAACAATGCTGTGTTCCACTGTCTGACAAAAATAGGTCCCTGCATCCAGCCGATGCAGCTTCAGGAATAAGAGGCCAAGGTCCATTTTGATGATTCTATCATCTGTCTTCACCTAAAAACAAATTGACACAGTTATAGAGTGCAGGCATTTACTATTACATTAAATCAGTGTAATTATTTCTGAAATGTACTTTAATGAATATAATATTACATTTTGAGAGGAAGATTAGGGATCCATGATCCTGTAACTCAGTTTTGCAGTAATTACAAGATTTACTTGAGGTAAAGAAGTTGAGCTGTGAAGGGAAAGTGGCCTAGAGAACCTGGCAAGTGTGGTAGAACAGGTAGTGAAGAAGACAGTTCCCTGTTTTCCTAGCGTGAGTCAGTCACTTGTGGCAAAATCACAGAGGGAAAGAAGGTTGAAACATGCAAATAAACTACTGGCTTTGTATGTCTCTTCATTGGAAGTGTTCAAGGTCAGGTTGGACAGGGCTTTGAGCAGCTTGATCTAGTGAAAGATGTCCCTGTCCATGTCAGAGAGGTCAGACTAGATGATCTTTGAAGGTCCTTTCCAATCCAAACTATTCTGCGATTCTATGACTGTGTTATTCTACCTCTCTCTGCTTGTAATTGCCTTTTTTTAATGACTATAAAATTATCCATGAAAAAAATAGAATAACTTACAATGAGACACATTAAAACAAGTTAATCTTATTAATATAGAATTATTAGTATATATAGTAAAGGGCTCTGGGGCACAGGTGATTTTCTCTTCAGTCCTCCCAGTTGAAGGGAAAGGGTAAGAAAGGGCAGACAGAATCTGGCACACCAATAAATGGTTCCAGGAGTGGTGCCACAAGCAGGGGTTTGGCTACTTAGATCATGGGGCTTGCTTCAAGAAGCCTGGTCTACTGCGGGATGATGGGATCCATCTGTCCAAGAGAGGGAAAAGAATCTTTGGTCATAGGCTTGCCAACCTGGTGAGGAAGGCTTTAAATTAATTGCCAGGGGAGGGGAGCCTTAATCCATCCCACACGTACCACTCCAATGACAGAAAAGCCATTAACAAATGCCCAGAGCCTGGAAAAGGTTCACAGGCTGGCATGAGGGCAGCTGGAGAGCAACACACAGGAGGTCCA
>VZTO01015055.1:85522-124513 GCA_013400615.1 Syrrhaptes paradoxus
GGATAAAGCCCTGGAGGGAAGAGGGGCCCAAGAAATCTGGCTAATATTCAAGGATCAGTTCCTCTAGGCTCAGGGGCAATGCATCCCAACAAAGAGGAAGGCAGGCAAAAATGCCAGGAGGCCTGCATGGATGAACAAGGAACTCCTGAGCAAACTCAAACAAAAAAAGGAAGCCTACAGATGGTGGAAGCAAGGACAGGTAGCCTCGGGACAATACAGAAACACTGTCTGTGAAGCCAGAGATCAGATTAAGAAAGATAAAGCCCTAACAGAATTAAATATGGCCAAGGACGTTAAGGGTAACAGGAAGAACTTCTATAGGTATGTCAGCGATAAAAGGAGGACTAAGGAAAATGTGGGCCCCCTCTGGAAGAAAGTGCAAGACCTGGTTGTTCAGCCTGGAGAAAAGAAGGCTCCGAGGAGACCTAATAGCAGACTACCAGTACCTGAAGGGGGCTACAGGAGAGATGGGGAAACACTCTTTATCAGGGAGTGTAGTGATAGGACAAGGGGTAACGGGTATAAGCTGAAAGAGGATAGACTTAGACTAGACATTAGGAAGAAATTTTTCACTGTGAGAGTGGTGAGACACTGGAACAGGTTGCCCAGAGAAGCTGTGGATGGCCCATCCCTGGAGGTGTTCAAGGCCAGGCTGGATGAGGCTTTGATCAACCTGGGCTAGTGGAGGGTGTCCCTGCCCATGGCAGGGGGGTTGGAACGCAATGATCTTTGAAGTCCCTTCCAGCACTAACCATACTGGAGTACAGTATCTGAGCTACTGGGTCTAATGGAATGTGCATATAATAGGACATCCTGCTGTCTTCACAGTTCCCTACCTTTTGTGAAAGACCTGATTAAGAGTTCTGTTGTAAGAATGATTCTGCACAGATAGGTATCTTCCAGCTAAATATATGGTGGAATACCAAGTGTGAAAATCCATACAGAGATTTGGGATTTGGACAAAACATTAGGCAAAAATGTGCCTGAAGTTGGGATGACATTCATCTTGCTTAGTTTTAGATATTTAAAGCAGAGTGTGGCATCCTTGGTAATTTTTGTATTTAGTGATTTACTAGCCATTTTTTACCTAACCAAATGAAGCTGTGTAGTTAGGCATGAGGTGATGCCACTGGTTATTGCTGCAACCCCCTCTAGTCTGACTTCAAAGGTAGCCTCCATCAACTAGCTCCCAGTCAGATCTCTTTATTGTAAATGTTCACATTTACCATCAGATGCGTCCCACTCCAGAGATCTGCACATGTCTATGGCTAAGCTAGGTTCTCACATTTACAGTAGAACCTACTAGGCAGTAAGGCAAACAGGTCTGAGGCTTTTCTCCCTATGTCCTTCCACATATTAAGTGGGGTAGGCTACAGTGGTGTGTGCCAGAGAAATATTGAGGAATAAATATAGTAACACTTACAAAGCACTTTTATAATGCAGAAATACATGTAAAGAGACAGAGAATCCACCAACACCCATTTTCAGAAGGTTCTGTAATGTAGTGGGTGAGGCAGCCAGAATGAATAGATGTTAAACTAGACTAACCTTGGGAGTACTAAGTGCACATTTCACCTCTGCAAGCACACCAAGAGAAGTGTTGGATTCTCTTTTATTCTCAGATCTTAAATCATGTTTCACTACATTTCTAACATCTGTGTTCAAGATGTTGGATGCAAACAGCAGATTAAATTCTCAGGTCTATTAATTCAAGAGAGCAGATGAACATTATGATTTTCCCTTACAGCCATGTACAGTTCAGCAACCGATGACAGGCCTTTCAGTGAGATGTAATATTCCTAAGCATGGGGTCTTAGGCTATAAGAACATTTACCTCTTCCTTCTTAGTTTCGTGTGCTCGCTGGACAAACCAGATTACTTTTGCTTGTAAGGTCCTAGGGGTGCACTCCAGAAGGGTGCTGTTGTATTCTATTCCATAAACAAGTCGCTCCTCAGTCTTCTCCAGGACTTCACCTAGAAGGAAAATAAATAAATATAAATACATATAAAATATGTGTTACCACCAACTCTTGTTACACTCCATGGAGTTTAATTCAGATCCAGCCAGACAGTGACTGAAAAGTAGTGTCTGGGGAAAGTCTGATCTGCTAAATGAGTTTTCCCATAATCTCAGACTCTCACAGGGTCTGGACATAAGATAAATGGACCAAATTGTGCCATGTTTCAGCTAAGATTATACACAGAGAAACAGATCTCAGCCTTTCACACTGTTAATTGCCTATGCCTGGTTCTTATGAATAGTTCCTCTATTTCATTTTCATGAAACAGGAGGATTCAATAAATGCTTAAACATAATAAATAATTAAATATTTTTAGGGATAAAAATGAGAGCACATAGCCTTTTGCAAAATGAAACTCTTAAAGACTATAAATACCCTAACCAATATTTTACATGTTGTACACACGTAAATGAATGTATAGTTTTGTCCCAAGGGTGCTAATAAAGACAAAGTGAATTAAATGAATCAAAACTGAATTCTGCTTTCCATCCAACGAGACATCTGGAGAAAGATAAGCTAGTCGTTAAACTGGAGGATACCAATTACCTCATTAATAAAATCATCTTATTCCACAGTAGAGACAAATATTAAGACCAACCAGTTTTATACCCCAAAAAGTATAGGGCTTGATAACATCATAATACTTTTCAAAAATGTACTATATCCTCCAATGGACTTTAATTTTAGTGAAACTTTATCTGGTAAAATATCTGTGTAATATTCAATATTTAAAATTTCTTTTCTCTATCTATCTAAAATAACTTTTTATATTTGATATTTTTCTGACATAAATGTATTGGATGTTTTCCTGCAAAATATTAAGGATGTCCAGGCAACTGTTTTCTGCCTGTTTTGCCATTCCCAATGCCAATGTCTGAAATCGTCTCTTTCCAGGGTTTGGTCAACAACGTTAGACAGAGTAATCTATCTTTTTTTAGGTTAAATCTTGATAATGATCCTAAATATACATTTGTGTTCTGACATGTTGTTGCCCGTGTCTGTGCTAGGGAGCTCCTTCAATTTCCACCTCTGGCTCTGTGTCCTGGCAGTATTTCATATTCATTTCAGGATGCAGCCCTGTTGTTTCCCATCCCTGCCACATCTTACTTGCGCTTCTGTTGGAAGCCCTTGAAATGCATTAGCCACCTCTCTAGTCTGAATGACAGGTTTGCAGGATTACATGAATGTTACAGGATGAACCTGACCCACCATCAAAAAAGTCATTCTACACCTGGAAGACATGGGCTCATCTCCATGACTCATAACTTATTATAGGAATATGCCAGTAAAAAAACTGAGATGAAATCATGGTCTGGCTCATAATCCTGGCAAAATCTGTGCTTTCTGCTCCAGGCGTTTGCTAGCAATTTGTAAACGTGTGAGTAGATTACCAATGAACTGCTGGCCAAAGCACTGCTGAGCTGCATTTCCATGGCGAACATCTTGTCTGCGGAAACGTCTGGAGGGGAAAAAATTGAATTGTTTAGCTTACAGATTGTTGGGTTATATGCTTAAGTGGCATTCATTAAAAAGGAGTGTTAAAAAACACAAGGAGCAAAATCTTGATTCCTAAAAATTCAGCATCATTGTGAGAAGTACTCATTTATGCATTGATATTTTCTCTCTACTCAACCTATTGGGAATCACATGTCTGAAAGAAAGAAACAAACTTGCCTGGGCAAGAGTTGCAGCTACATATCCAGTTTATACATAACTACACTGACATTATGAATACTAAAACAAGATCCTCTGAACCAGTCAGTCAACATTCAGTGTTAGGAAAGGTCAAAGGTCAAAAGTCTTTGGGTTCTGTCTCTCCGGAAGTTTTTAGTTTTTATATGGCAATTTTTTTCTCTGGGTGTCCTTATAAATAAATTAAGATTGCTTACTAAGGAAACTAAAGAGCCTATCAGAATGCCCTATCTTGCCAGATGTAGTATTTCCAACAACCTGAAATTTAGTTATACTAAGAATACCTTTCCTATATTTCCATAAAGAACAGTTCTACATAGTATTATCAATATCATACATATCAGATAACAGAAATATGCAATGCAAATCTTACACAGCAGGTATATGTACAGTATCAATCATATATGATAGAAACAAGCAGTTTTGTTATTCTTTTCATTTGCTGCTTAAATAATGCTTTTCTTCACCTTTATGTGAACAAAAAAGGTAGAATTTTTACTTGGCACACATTTAATTGACTGAAATTATGTAGATTTATACTAGCTAAAGATCTTGCCCACAGATGTTACTCATCATATTTCTAAACTGGCAGTAGACAGTAATTGTTTTCTAAATTCTGTCAGCTGTATGGAATTCTGATCCACTGGTGCTGGTGGACCAACAGGACAGCTGGACATCAGTAAAGACTGATGTTCAGAGCAGCAGAGTCAATGTTTTGCTGTTGTTTCAGAAAAATCTGCAAATTCAGTGAGGACTACCTTGGGCCTTTCAGGCAGAAGCGCTAAGAGTACATGCATGTTATTAAAGGAAAACTGAGATTCTGAGATAAGAATAGAGCTTTATTGTGCCCTGGGTGTTCTCATTGTTGCTGCAGCCTTGCTTACTGACAACTCTGCATAGTGTCAGTGCTGAATAATGCTGCCACCAGCTTTGCATACCTGTGCATATAGATCATTCAGAAGAGGTATTCTGTTCCACAAAAATACATAAATACCTTAGACATTAGTCTTGAAAAAAAACAAACAAGAAAACCCCACTGCTGTCAGTCACAGGAACTAGTGAACAGGACAGGACAGCAGGAACAGGACAGCAGGAACAGGACAGTTAGCAGGTATGTACTGTTTACTCTTCAGTTCCTGAACATCATTGTAGAACTAAAAAAATCCTAGTTCTGTAAGACAGGATATCTCTCCAGTTGTTAGAACCATTCAAGAAAAATAGATGTCTTGTTTGATTGAATTTTGCTGTTGTGAGTGTGAAGACTGGGGAGGAAACACTTACCTGCGCCTTCACTTGCTACTTTTTTTAAAGAGAAGAAAAAAAATGGGGAGAGGTGCTTAAAGAGAGGGAGATGCTGGGAAATAAACTTATTTCACAAATACTGACATAAGCCTGGCATTTGCTATTTTGTCTTAGTAATAATTTCATTCAGAATTCCATTAATAACAGAGTACCAGACAATTCCTGAGATAAACTACTATAAGGGGCAATTTTCAGTAACTATCAAATCTACTGGATACGTGGAAGTGTCTTTTGTAATCTATAACTTCATGAATTTAAATTCCGATCTGTGACTCTGTACTTTCAGAAGCTTAGTAAAAAGGATCTGCAAGAAAGTAATACAGTCGTCATCAGCAACAGCGGCAGAATTGTCTTCATGTTTCTTTATTTTTTTTCCCAGGGATAGGCGAGGCAAAGCTGAAATGGCTCAGGGGGGAAAGGCATCATTGCAGTTTGCGTAAGTAAATCAGGAGGCTGAGTTTTGGTCTGCCAAACCAGATGTTACAACAGAGTGACATCTGGGTTAGCACTGGGATTTAACTGCAAGGTGAAGGCAGCTCCTCAACTGCCACCCCCACCCTGCCTTGCCCCCTGCAGCCTGGGCACCGGATTGCATGTGGGCAGCAAGGAGGGCCAAGAGGCTTTGGGGGAGAAACCCATAGATCTGGGGAAAAAAAATCTGTTTAAAACTCCCTTGCTAACCATAAGAGATGAAACGTGTTTGTGTGTTTGCTGGTGGAGTGGGTGGTGGAGAAAGAGGCCAGAGAGGGAGGGGAGGCAGGAGGGTGACTGTCAGCTTCTTAAAATCATCTGAATAATCACAGGTTACCAGACCTACCCAAGACGGAAGACATTTCAAAATTACTTCAGCCCTTTTTCAACCTGGACAGTGAGCTGGCACAGCAAAGAATCTCGCTCGTAGAGTTTAGTGCTTGTTTAGATAAAAATGGAACCTGCCTAAATCAGACTGCAGAGGTAATAGTGAACTAAAGCATTTCTTTACATCCCAGACCTCTGTCAAGTGCAATTCATGGAAGTTGAATGCAATATAATTTCCTTCTGACACTTGAAGTGTTTGCAGTATGTAGGAATCAAACACCTGTAACTACCATGACATATTAGTGTGCTGCACTGCCAGCATCAAGATTTGGGATTTTGGGCTCAGTTTTTATTTGTCCTTAGTTAAATCCTATATCTAATTATTTATTCAGGCTGTGCATTTACCAGGAATTATAAGCTTTCACAATTTAACAAATTAGTAGCAGCTGTCAAGCAGAAGCTTTTTGTATCTATGCTGCAGTTCTCTCTATATCCTGTACATGACTTAGATTACAGTTTTTCTATTTCATGTTTGTCTAAACACTTGTTATACCTTGGAGGCATTAGGATATAAGCAGAGAGCATTTGAATCAAAGTGGAGAGGACATATTGTACGTCCCTGCTTCGATTCAACTCTTCACCAGCAGGTCTGTAATTATAACCACGCTCTGAGCACTGCTCTTACTGCACTAGCAGAGCTGCTCTTACACATCAAAAGGCCACCTGAATGTACTGTGTGAGGGGCACATTTGAGCAGACAGAGGTGGTATTAAAGCCAGCCCAAGTGTGCTGTAATGCAGGGCACAGCTCCATGAGTCCCCATGAAGAGAGGGCTGCCAGGAACAGGGGAAACAAGCACTGCTCAGCGCTCCTTGTACTACCCCCTACAGCTTGAGCAGAAATCTGGAGCCCAGAGACAAGGCCTAATTAAGACATGCATGCTCAGGGATGTGGCGTTAATTGTGCCTGGAGCACAAGGTGGCTGTGGCAGGGTTAGCACCTGCTCAGAGTTACTCGGTATCAGAAAACTCCATGTTAACTACTGAGACCTGCCTGTTCCAGCAGTGCTCTCCACCTGGAGCCCAGCAGGAGGCAACTTAAAACAGCTTCCGAACACACATCCTGAGGTAGCCCGCCCTGCCTCTCCATGTGCCACACTGTTAGTAAGCTCCTAAGTTTAAAATGCTCTGAGCTTCAGCTATGAGCTCAAGTGAACAAAGCAAATGCTGTCCGTCCCGCCCAACAGTATTAGCTCTTGCTGGCTGTTCCCCAAACTCTTGGAAGTAAAACAAGTTTTGCAGACTTCAAGAACATTCAATTGAGTGCAAATCCCTTCTCCACTGCTGCAGTGCTTATCTTAAGAGAAAGAGGGTGATAACAGCAGTATTTTCTTCTTTTAGAGGCTGTCCTGATGAATGTTGGGGAAGTAAGGCACAGGAAGGTGCCTGGGGTGCTGCCCATATCACTCAACCCTGGATAAATGTCTGTGTCAGGGGACTTAAGGGCTGCTACTCTGGAAGTTGTCTTAGGTGAGAAATATGCTAAAAATGTACAACTGAGCTCAGGACAGAGTGAGTTTCTCTTATCTTTTCTTAGACAATAGGTAGCCAGGAGAACAATGTAAATGCTGATACAGTACTAGCAGGATGGTAGGAAACTTTTTAAATCCCTGCCCCTTCCCCGAATGATTTTTGTTTCATTAGATGAGTAACCTATATGTTTTATAATTACAATAATATGATTTCTACTTCTACTGTAAGAAATTAATCTCCCTAGTGCACTATATAGCTACTCATCTTTCTTAATCTGGGGCCTGAGAATTTTAGCCAGGCTCTTCTCACATTGAACAGACAACCAGAGCCCAGTTTCTCCCTTTTAGGCCTTGGAAGGCTGGCAAAAGGCATGAGAAGATTATGCAATGTTGCTTGTAAAAGTGCTGTAGATTTCCTACTTGGCTTAACCTATGCCTTAGTGTAATAAATCCAAGAGATTCTTAATTCTGAGTCATTGACTGTATTACTCATTTTTACTTTGTAGTGTGCCTTACCCATAAAAGTTGTGTTTTCCGATGTAACACGACTGTGTTCATGATCTTTTAGAAAAATCCACAGAAATGTCTGTTGTGCCTGGCTATGGTCTGCAGTGCATTTATCTGAGTGTACTTGGGGTCACGGAAAGACAAAGTATGCAGGACAGAAAAATGAATTAAAAGAACCCCCACAGTCCTGGTTTTCCTTAAGAAATAATGATAAATTTAGGATAGTATGACTTGGTTTTGACCATCTCCACTGGCTTTCAAAACTGTCTCCGAAAGTTACTCAATTCATTCTCACCCTTGAATTCCGTCAAAGCCTAATATATATATAAGCATATATTTGCAGGACAGTAATTATAAAAAAAGCCACAGAAAGGATTTGAATTTTACATTACTAAAGTTTTACCGACTAAGGCTAGTGGCAAAGCTGTCTTAAAGTCTTGTGGAAAGGTCTGGATTAAAATATACATATTCTAGATGCATGATCAAATATCTGTACAGCTAAAACGGAGAGCTGGAGTTTGAGGGGGAAAGGAAGGGGACAGGTATATGGGAAATTGCTCCACAAGAGCCACGAACAAGTGAATGGTGATGCAAAGGACAAGTGTCCCCAAGGGAAGAATTAGAGCACTCAAATTAGGTTTGTGCTTTAAACTGGCCTCTGGAGTAACTTGTCTTTATAAATTCACTGGAGAAAGCCTAAGCTTTTGCAGTTAGTCTGGTTTCATTTTGTCTGGTGAAGGTGTTTAACCATTAACACAGAGTCTTCTTTGCTTTTTTTTTTAATTTCTGTTGTATATGTTATTGCAGTTTGACATATTTGCTCTATAATACTAGAAAAACAGATGTCTGATGTTGTAAAGAATCTTTTCTCTGCACACCAAAAGATGTATAAAGAAACTGAGTCTTGTTTGAAACTTACTGCAAATAATTATTAAGTGACTTTGCTTCATTCAAAAAAATATTCCTGGTACTGCAGTTTATGCCATCATGTTAATTTGGTTCCATTGCAATCCCCTAACGTTGTGCTAGTAAATTAGCAGCTAACATATCTTCCTACTGCTCAGTTATTTTTGTGAGGGGGAGATACCAAGTACTTTATGTAGGAACTCTTTACATAGGTATTTTGCAGGTATTACAGAAAGGAGCAGTTCTCACCTCTTTGCCTGCATCCCCGTGGGATAGTATCGGGAGCAGGAGATCCCATCCCAAGCACAGTACGGATCTCGAGCGAGGCAGCAATCCGCACACGCGGTGCCGTACATGTCACACTGGTGGAACTTCACTTGCGTGATGACCGACTCAGATCCAACGTAGAGCTGTTGCTGGAAAAAAAACACCAAGTCTGATCAAATCTAGAATTTCCACTAAAACTTCTGTTACCAATGGAGTTATTAGAAAATGTAAGCTTTATCATTGCTTGACAGTTGTGCATCCAGCCTGTGCCCTGACGGAGGCAGAGTTACTCTGTAGGAAAATGTCTGATTGCAGAATAAGCTCTCCTGTGTGAAGACAGAGGAATAGAAAGCAGGCAAAATGAACAAGTTTATTTTGGCATTTCCGTGCTTCTGAAGTTTCAGCTTTGTAAACTTTGTGTTTGAATAGGCAGGGGTTTAAGTTTCTTCCTCAAGATAGTTTCCAATGCCTCCCTCTTTACATTTCACTGTCACCTAACCAATCCGCAAAAAAAAAAAACTTGGCATGAAAAGCTTTAAACATAGCAGTTCAAATTTGCAAAAGTTATAAGCAACCTCGATTTTAAAATGGGAGTTACCAAGTAAATTTAACTCTTGAAGTGGTTACCTACAATATGGTCACATATACATAAGCGCAGTGGTGCTATGATTTGTATAATTCCCCAGTACACAGGAGATAACCAGATTTCTTTTTTCGTGGTGGTGTGCAGTTTTTCTTTACAAATTAAGTGGTCACAACCTACTTCTTTAATATTTATTTGTAGGTTTGGTTTGGTTTTTTTTTTTGCGGGGGGGTCGGCATTAGTGTTAAGACTGTTTGAATCTTTTGAGTTTACATAAATATCTTTTTCAAATCAAGTGAAAGATGATCAATCTGATTTGTGAGTTGCTGGCATAATACATTCAGAAGAGAATAGTTTGATTGTACAGGGATTTGACAAAAAAAGTTGTTGCTGGTGAATGCAAATGGAGTGAACACAAACATGCAGTATGCACTGCAATCGAAACTGCTTATGCATGGTTACCAGTTGGAAAAAGGATTCCTAATGAACACTTAAGCTATGCTTATCCTAATAGCCAAACTTAGTCCATTATTTCAAGCTTTCAAGTCCAAAAGTCCAAGCTTTCAAAATCTGATTTTTTAAAATTCTTAAAGCTGGAAAATACAGGCAGCTGATTTAGCATGGTTTGCTTATCAAAAAAGCATGAAATTTAATACAGATAGTTCATTTTTATTCTTAATTACACCTCCTATATCTGTTTAGGTCACAAAAATTTTACTCTTATGGCTGCCAGGAGAAGAGACTAAGAGAAGCTGGTAACAGCAATGGTTGAAGACTTTTCCAGCTGAGATAAACCAGATGATAGCAGCAGGAACTCAGTCTGCCAGCTGGAATGAAGAAGAACCCTGGGATCCTTGTTTGAGGGGATTTCTTTCTTGTCTGCAAAGGATGCATTGTGATTGATCCAGAAGACATGAACAGCAATTTCAATGAGACATATGAGATGGGATTGTCTCTTTCATCTTTTAGCAGAGGTAAAAACTACTCCAAGCCTTGGTTCATCAGAGGAGGGTAAAAAGCATCCGATATCTAGCTAACCAAACATCAAAGAAAAAAATTCCTTCCCAGCCTTTGCAGATAACTAGCTCAACCCCGAAACATAATATTTTATTGTACCACTGATTTAGTGAAGACTGGTTAGTGTTATAAGGGTATTGAGAGAAAGCTAGCAAGGTCTCTTCAGGCTCAGAAGATCCAAGGTCAAAAGAGACCAGCCAAAATGCTCTAGCAGAGAAGCTACATAACTTTTTTTCATGTAAACTCAACTAAGTTATACTTCTGCTTACAGATCTAATTTAAAGACAAAATGACTTGGTGCCAACCCTGTCTGACTTTGTGACAACGCTTTCCCTAACATGTATTCCAACATTAAATTGTCCTCGGTACCAGAAAACTGCATCCTATTTCAAGATTATGTACATTAAACAAACTGAACTTTGTTATTTAATCTTGATATTGTTCTGCCATCAATGTTCGAGAATCCCTAAACACATACACTAGGAAGTCACTTCACTGGGTAAAATTTTATGTCTGGTTATCCTGTTCTCTCTCAGTCTTTTCTTCGACTTTTTGAAAAAGTTAAGCTACTTTTTCTTCCCACAAGAAGGCTTATTCTTCACCTGCTGGATTGTTTGGTGGGTTTTTTTACAAATCTCTCCAGATTTTTCAAATGCTACTTGAATTAGTGGAGTTAGCAGCCCTTTTGGGACTGTATGTAATGGTGGAAGACTACTTCACTTTTGATACAGTATCTCCTTTTTACTCTTCCAACACAACTCTTTCATCATGACATTCCACTGAGAGCTAAAAGTAAGGCAAATATCTGAAATGACACTGAAATCTTTCTCCAAATAATCACTTTGTTGCAGTGTTAGACAACACGGAGCTGGTTTCACAGTCCATGATAAAAAAAAATAGATTGACTCAGGAAATAATTCAGAATACTAACACCTAAGATCCTTCTCTAAATCACCATCAGAGGAGTTTTTCTTTCTACGTTACCTACAGAAAGAATGCAAGTTGACTGGACACCAAGACTAAAATGATTTTTTTGTGCAGAGTTATACCTCCTATTAATGCAATTTTCATTCTTTGTTATTTGTGTTTCACTATGTTTGTGTGTGCCTATATTACATTGGATGTCTGGGGGCTATTAAGATATAACTATTGTGGGATGTTTATAATGGCTCCATCCTGAGAGGATATGATGATATGGTTCAGCTATCCATGATATGGTACAGATGAGATCTATCTAGAAGAGTAATAAATTGGGTGTTTCTATTAGCAGAAACTAGCAGAAACTCAAAAGGGAGTCAGATCCAAGCAGGTCTGTCTTTCATAGGCAACTGAATACGTGGGGGAGCCAGCAAGGCTCTCATTGCATTGATATCCCTATGGGGCTGGTCAGTCTGCGCTTATCAGCAAGGAACTTTTCTGTGAGTGGCCATATCCACCAAACATAGTAATAGTGTGATTACTCTGCCAGTAACTCATGAAACATTGATTTTTACTTGCTTTGGTATGAATGATAGGGTGAACTAAGGAGATTTAGTACTAGAATTTAAAAATATGAATGCTTCATAAAGATATGAGCATATAAGCATAAGATTCTATTACAAAAATATTATGTGTATCAGACCAGATCTCATTTTAGATTATGTACTTCCATCTGTCTGTCTGTGTATCTATCTATACAGTTTATAGCTTCGTTACATTTGAGTCACAATCTTCACATTTCAAATTTGTCAAATACTTAGTCACTTTGAAGATATTTCCATAGAAATAATAGGAACTGGCACCTAGAGAATAGGAAATATTTCCTTGTTTAGAAAAAATAATATATTTTTGCTATGAAAATATACTAGGTAAAATCATGTTGATGTTTACTTATTATATTCAGACTTTCTCTAAGTTCTGATGCTGGAGAAAGAAATTGCGAGGAAATTGTGAGTTTCAGAAGTATTGCTTTAAAAGAGTTTATTTAAAAACAACCAGCCAACACTTAATTCAGGATTATTTGAGCCACAGGAACACTACAATTTTCCTGTCAAACATGACATTAGCTCTTGCCACAACTGAATCTCTTTTGTCCTACTTGAGAGTGATAAGTGGAGTGTTTTTTATAACAAAACATTCATGGAAGATAAGATAAAAATAGCAGGAATTCCTTCTTTTGACATTGTCCTCTCTGCCCTCTACTCAGATTTCCTGGAGCAATGGCAAGACATAGCCCCTAATAGGTCTACTGAAAACCAACTTTTTCAAGAGGGTCAATTTCTCTGATTTTACCCCCAGGTAACAAGTCAGTAGTTACACTGGACCTCATTTAAGCTTCCAGGAATGTAGTAGGCATCTTTTTGTGCATGCATTTAAGTATTTTTAAATACTTAACCAGATATGATGGAAAATTAAATACAATGCAATAAGTTTCTAATTAAAAGTCACACTACAACCTCCAACCTCCAACTGCAACCTTTCTCCAGAAAGACAGTAGTCCTGGTTTGCTGCAATACACTTCAGTACTTGGGCTATAACCCCACATCAGAAAAACTTCAGTTGACAATTAAGATTTCCTGTCATAAAATAACTAGATCTTTAGAAAATTTCTTGTACACATCTATTATATATTTGACTGTCCTCAGATTTTTTTTGACATTCTAATTCTGCAGAGAATTCAAGACTGGTATATATGTTTCATATACAGTGTGGTTCACCTTGAATACTTGCAGCTCTTCAAGAATCACTTCTTCCATTGATTCTGTTTCTTGATTGTAAATTGTAATGACTTTCAGCACAATTCCATTATCTGGGAATAAATTTGAAAATAAAAATAACCAAAAAGTAAATGCTAAAATTGGTGGACATGGTTAAATTTATACGGCCTTCAAATACATTAAATGACTTCTTAGATTGATAATGGACAGAAATTTATAAATACGTAGATGTAGTTGCTTATTGCTATTATTGCTAACAATTCTACCTCTTTGAAAACAAACACATATGAAAATTTGTCCCTGGAAAATTAGAGTCAACTGAGACATCCCTCAGCTATATGATTAACTGGCTTGTATTTTTCAAACTCTGGGTCACAACCCCTTGGTGAGTTACAAAAGGATCAAAGAGGGCTACCATATTTCAGAAAAAGAAATAAGAGTAGGCTGAACCTGAGTCCATCAAGGCAAGGAAGTGTAAAGTAGCTTTAATTATAGGATCTGGGTGTTTATGCTAGTTAGGAAACTGCAAACTATCCTTAATTACTGGTACCAGCTCCGTTCCTCCAGGCAAGAGTACAAAAACCTTCAGAGGTTCCTTCTCTGAAGTTCTTGTCCTCCTCTAGGGAAACACTGAGCTGCTGTTGAGCTAAAGGTGTTAATCGAAGGAAGAAGAACCAGGAAAAGGCTGCACATTCAAAGAGTCTAAGCCACATTGGAGTTTAGGTTTATCAGCCTCCCTGTCACTACAACTCTTGCAGGAAATTAAAACACACACAAGTAACATCTAGTCTTCCACCACTTCAGCTTTTTCTTGCTGACTATTATTAGAATAGTCTTGCTTTCCTTAATCTGAAAATCTGTCATCAACAATGGCAAATATCACTTCCTTTCTTCTCTTGTTTTCAGTCACCTTTGATTTACAGGGGAAATACTAAGCAGACAAGCACTGTGAAAAATGTTCTGCAAAAGATCAAAGTGGCAAACATAAAGAGGAACAGTTAAACTGGGGTCATACACCACTTCTCAAAGAGAATATGTAATCAAAGGAATCCATTTTCTAGTGGAACAGTAAAAAGAAATTGCATTCTGAGCTCTGATTTTCTGAAGTCCCTCTACGAATCCTGCTGACAGACATGTGGAAGTTAGCCTGATGTTCAGACATGGCCTTTGATGAACCTTTCTAACCTGCATTGCTACCCTAAGGAAACTTCTGCCCTCCTGTAAGACTCTGTTTACTTATATTACACAGTAGGTGTTGAACTTGAATAAAAAAATTTAACCCTTTCTAACGTTAAATTGCTAAGAGAAACAGTGAGGTTTATGAGCAGAGATTGCAGGGTTCATTTTTAAAGCCAAATTCCTAAGCTGGAATTTCTTGCCACTTGAGATTAAACATCTCGAGAAGACTAAGCAGGTGTTGGGTGCCAGTCCAGCACGGCTCTGAAGCACACAGTTAAGTCCCCTTAGATTCAGCTTTGCTGAACAGAAGATTTGTGTACAAGAGTATTTGATACAATATCTCAATCACAGATGCAAGTGGAAAATGTAAAAAATCTAGGCATTGCTATAAAATCTGCTGTACAGAAATGACACATGGCACAATTTTTTATCCACCACACTGTCTAATGCTGAAACCGTATTGAGGTCATCTAAAAGCTTAGAAAACAGCACTAATATAAATGAGTCTTTGCTGTTTTACAAATGTGCTTCTTTTGAATGTTCTCAACACTGAAATGTGCTTATCAGAGGAATTTCATTAGTAAAAAATAATTCACCATAAATGCTTTCCTAGACAAAATGGTCAAAATGATTTCTGATACCACTCCTGTTGTTAAATTGATAAAATGTGAATGTATGAATCTTTGGATTTTTTCCAGACAGATAAGATGTGACTGAAGTCTTGTCTAGTTCCAGGCCTTCCTCCTGTTTTCTTAAGTTTTCTTAAGTTTTCTTACTATTACTATGTAGTTTTTTTCTCTGGTTGTTTAGAGTTAGGCCAGGTCTATGATGCATTCTGCCTTAATCATGTTTGTTTGGTAGATATTTAAAAATCCTCTTTAAACAAACTTTCTGTATCTTATGAAAATGGCACAAAAGAAAGACAAGAAAACTTGGCAGAAAACTTCTAACAGTTACTTTTTAAGAAACTTGAGTATTTCCTCCTTCCTTCCTTGAGCTGTGTTGCAACCCAAGTCTGGAAGCTGTCAGTTTCTTTTTAGTGGTATCAACTAGACTTGTGGTCTCCAGAATTTGGGAAACTAAAGTGCTGAATAAAGCCAGTAACTTCAACTGATATTTTTGAAAATCTTATCACTTGTGTTTCTCTCAGGTCTCTAGGCCTCAGCTCAGAACTGTGCTCAGATATGTGGAAGTGTTCTGAAGTTTTAAAAATAAAGTCAGTTGTTCAGGAATTCAATTTAAAGTTATTCTTTGTAAAGAAGAAAAAAGAATCCTGTACTTAAGTTTCTTTTCCTAGTCTTTAAATGTTTCCTTACCATTATTTTTCTATATAATGTTATCAGCAGAGTGAAGCATATGTCTAGAATGACTAATCTCCTCTGTAAGGAGAAGAATGGCACAGTCATGCAAAGAATGATAGTTAAAAAGGAATGTTGCATTGATTTTTATTTTCGGACTACACATAATTTAATTTAATTCATCCTGGAGGTAAAAAAAAACCCTATTAAATCAATTGTCTTCCTAGCTTTCTTTAATTTACCTGTGCCAATGAACAAGACATCATATTGCCCATCTTCAGCCTCCACTCTGTCCACTGCTATTTGTTTAAGATTGTACTTTCCATCTGTTTTAACCAGTATTGGTCTCTTATGAACAGGCTTGATGGGCTGATACATCAGTGGATGACTCCTGGCAAAATGGACAGCTTCATCAGGATAGTCTTTAGTGGTGGTGTACAGACCGCCATTCACCTTGCTGGCACACTGCAAAAACATAAAACATAGGTTATCCTGAATGTTTTCCAAAAAAATTGTCAGAGACAGGTCTTGTTTTTAGCTGTAATGACAAGTCCACAGAAAACCAGGCATAAAACCAGTCACAAAATACCACAGTAGGACTTGGGACAGTGAACTCTATGCTTTAGGCATGTGTGGATAACTCTCTGCTTTATGTGTGTGTGAGAAGCCAGGAAAGAGGATGCTGAACAGAGCCTTGGCATTGTCATGTTTAGAAAGAGGGAGCTCCTTCCCCACTGGCATACTAAGTGCAGAATAAATAGTGACACTTTTAAATTTTGATGAAAACATAGTGCTTACATCTTCCTCAAATTCCTATTGAAGATGTAATCAAACTAGTCACTGACAGAGTTCGGAGAAAGGAGTTTCCCACCCCAGCAGAGACACAGCCATATAGAGTCAGCAGCATACTAATGCATGAAATTGATCTCTAGTTTTATAACTTTTAATTGTAAAATGTATTACCATAAGAAACTAAGCACACTTAAAAATTATGCCAGCAGGAACAGTAAATCTTGACCTCAGGCATTCTAACAGTATTGCATTTGATTCTAATCCCTAACTCACCGTGACAGTATTATATATCACAGTTTAGCTTGAAATACCAATGTTTGCATTGATCAAGCTACTGTTTTGCAAGGCAAATAGGCTTTTTGTCAATGAGTGGGTAGAAGAGGCTTAATCCTTTGGTCAAATGTGCAGTTAAGGGTAATTTAATGCATTTAACAGAGAAGTTAATTTTAGGATGTTTTGTGAAGCATATACTGTTCCCTAACTGAACATAGATTCTACATTTCCAGTTTGCTTCATGATGTCTAATTGAAACCATTTATGATCAAGCTGGAAATGTCTCAGCAACAGTTTACTTTCTCCAAATATTCATAAGACAGTGTAGCTTTAAGAAGAATTTCACGCAAAGCCACAGTAGCAGCCTTTCCCTGTTTAAACTGGATTTTTCAATCAATAAAATGAAATAAAATACTCTTTATGTTTACTAGAAACAGTGATTTTAAGCTTGTGGTCAACTGTAATTGGCAATAACAAACTCCTGCACTTGTCAAATGGAGCAATGTTTGTTTCCACTCTTTAGGCTTAGCTACAGGAAAGTATTTGTTCAGTGTTGACTTTAAAGTAATTTTTTAATCAACCTAGTGATGGAATTTCACCGGCTGTTTGCAATAAAGAGACCGAGCTGGAGCATGAAAACAGGTTAAGCCTCTGCTTTCCATGCACTGCCCAACATATCAAGTGAATAGGCGTTGCCAGGTTCCCTTTGCAAAGTTCTAGCCCTGGAGAGACTTAATAAAAATAATCCTTCACAGACTTTTCATTTCTAATTAAATAAAATCAAGTAGTCTAAAAAGGAAACAGTAGATGCAGCTGTCTCTGAAGTCTATCAACACCATTTTTTGAGGTAACTGATGTCATTCCAGAAGCATCATAGTCTAAATGCACCAAAAGAATCAGCAAAACAGGAGCAGAGACTGTGGCAGAAGCAGTGCTTCCAGCAGACTTCAGAGAGAGGCGGATTGCAGACTGTCAGAGCCTGTGCCACTCTTAGCAGTGGCTTTCTGTTTCTTTAGCTTTAGCTCCACTCATTCCTTATAGACTCCAACTTTATGCATTCAATAGCTAAGATCAAAGAGTGCTGACTCTCAGAGATGCTTAACAGTAGGTGCTTTTTGGCCTCTTGGCACTATCGCTCCTGTAATGGGAAAGGTAGTGGGACTCAGTTTACCAACATGCTGTCCTTTTCTTTGGAGTGTGAAACCTAACACTGGGGGTACACCCGAAACATGCTTTCTCATGCTACTGGAAAAGTGTTGAAAAGACCTCTGAACTGTGCCCTAAATGAGCAGTCAAAAACGTATCAGCTAATCCTCTGCTAGCCGTCAGAGCCAGCACCTTCAGCCTCTGATGTGCTCTGCAACATATAAACATGATTAAATCGATTAACACCCAGGAAAGACCTGGTTCCCTGACTAACTTGTTCCATGACATTGGGAAAATTAGTTGCTCTCTTCTTGTATATTTGTTTCAGCTCCTATGCTTTGCCTGTTGGGAAGGCTACAATCCAGTCTGGCCCAAATGTGGCCATTTAGAGCCAAGGGAGAGAAGCACCGAAAGCAAGAGGAACTTAGGGCAGCCTTTCTATAAGTCATTGTCAACTTTGTTGAAGCACTGGCTCAGTATTATCTCCTTCTTGCCAAAAAAACACCATTTAATCTTCAGTGCTAGGAGATATCAGTGTAATGACTGTAGCCATTAATACTGAATGCCTGCCTCTATTTAATGCTAGTTCAGATAACATATTTGAGGTGTTCTACTGTCTGGAAAAAAAATGAATACCACTTAAAGACCTTGGACCATATCATCCTTGTGAAATATACAACCATCCTGCAGTCCATGGTACTGGCATGCATTGCACTGTTTCAACATTTGTTGAAACTGTAAAAACTGTAAATTTGCTATGCAAAATGTCAAAATATAAATTAATTATTCCTTTAAATTCAACCGTTTTGCTCAAAAATTTGATAATTTACTTATCTGTTTTCCTATCCTGACTCAATACCACTGACTTACTTTGATCCACATCAAACAAACAAACAAAAATTTGATATTGATGTCAGTTACTGCTGCAGTAGTAGCTTATTGGCCAAGAGGGTCAAATCATATTAATAATGTTTAATTCCCAGATAATCTTTTTTTTGGAGCATCCACTTCTGCATTTTGACTTATGTCTCTAACCCCAAGAAAAGCAGAGGAAAACATTAATTTAAAATGAGAGAGGACATGCATTCAAAATCATACTACAAGGAGAAGGGTGTACTGGCATGGACTAGATAAGCTAAAAGGCCTTTTCACCTCTTATTCCTGTGATTCGGTGATAAATGAATTGTATGCAATGTTTACTTCTGCAAATGCTTGGTTTTAGTATAAAAGAAAATATTGATTCAGTCAGCAAAGGAAAAACAATACTGAAAGTAATGTTCCACTGTTAAACTCAAGACATCGAGCCCCTAACCCGCGAGAAGAGGTGAAGTGTGAAAACTGGGTGGGGGGGTTAGACAAATAACTATTACAAATGTCTTTGCATCTCAGAGCCAAAAATCTGCACAAGGCTGGCATGATAAGGGGCAGAACTTCAGTGGTGTAAACAAAAGCAGCTTTGCAACAGAGGACATTGCTGTGGGTGGGTAAGCAGCTGTGTTCCCAAAAGGCACTGGGAGAAGAAAAAATCCTGGATATGATGTTTCTCTGAGTGGACCTGGCATTGCCTGCTGTGGGGCTTCTCATGAACTGCAGCAGGAAGGGGAAGGTGAGGGAGGCCCTGGTTGTGTCCCTTCTGTGGGATGCTGAGGGGCCCCTGCAGAGCAAAGGGTACCTTCAGTCCCCACCAACAGGCAGAGAGTGTGGGACCCCTCTGCGCACCCCTGAGACTCAGACACTACAGGGATAGAAACTTTAGAAATATCTAAAAAGAGATTGAGACAGGAAAAGAGTTTGAGATGAAGATTACATGGGGTGCCTTCGAGAAATCAACATAGAAATTACAAATTCCTTGTAGAAATTAATTAGCTGTCTCCAAGTAATGCTTTTGTGATTTCCTCCAGAATTTCTGTTTACCAAATGAAAAATCTAAGTGCCAGGCAGGAACAACTCTAAATGACAGCACCGATGAAAAAAACGAAGCAGAACCACCTCATCTTGAAATAGTGGATCATCTTTTTTTCTTTTTTTTTTTTTTTTTCTTCCTGTAACACTTGTTAAATGCCCCAGTATCAGCAGCCAACAGAAGAAAAGTGACTTGCCTCATGTAAGCATATTTTTTTAAAACATTTTTTTTTAAATGTAAGTATAGATACATGTTTCTATTTCATCCTGGCTTTATTTTCTCAAGTCAAGTCATCAGGGCCAATTCATTCAACAGAAAGTTCCATTAGGAAAAAAATATTCAAATATATGTATCCCAAATTCATTTACATAATAAAGCAGTAGAAAATAGATGGTACTTACTGAACCAGGTCTAGGATAAGGTACTTTTCCTTCATATAGAGCCCAGTGGTACTCAGGTCCTTCTTTATGAGCATATGGTCCATTGAAAGTGGCTCGGACACTTGCCATGTGGTAAACACATATAGCATATCCTCTAAATATATTGCTGTGAAGTAAAATTCAAAGACATTATTAAAGCATTATGTCACATTCTGTATATATATTACTTGTATTATTGTGTAATTTAAAATAAGTCACATTTCAACAGTATGCAGGGAGAAAGAACTACTTATTGTTTCCTGTATGATTTTGTTATAACTGCTATGTCCAATGTTCTTTGCACAGTCTTTAATGTATTCATATTTATAACGTTTCTCTGAGGAAGATCAGTGCTGTTATCCCAAAATTTGAAGGTGGTTAACACAGGCTCTACATTACTTATTTATAAACGCAGAGAAAACACAGTGAATGGAACTCAGGTCTTATATATCTTTAGTTAGTGACTTAAACAGTTAACCATTTTTCTTCTCTAAGATTCTTCCTGTTGATGTTACTTTGGAAAGACACGAATCATCCAATGCTAACTGAAACAAAAAATGTCTTTTTATATTGAGTGGGAATGTTGGTTGGTGTTATTAATTAGATCATCAAGATCACTCTATGTAGATCAATCCACATATTTTTTTTTTTACTTTTAAATTTTATGCACTTAGTTCTGCAGAAGCAATTAATTATTTTTTAAAGAAGCATAAGTTCTCTCTACAAATAAATTTTCTGTGAAGACTCCAAGAGGTAATCCAGATCATTTTAATTTTGTACCCACCTTCCCTACTGGCATAGGGACCCAGTAAGAAGTGCTAGGTGCCTGCTTCCCCAGAGGGCCAGACCTGCCTTTCTTTATTTCAAAAAAATAAATCAGGAGAGTGAATTAGTGGCAAAAGCACCTTTGTTATTCTCTGCCAATTACATCCTAAACTAACAGATGGATCTCCAAGAAAGATGTACTGCGTGCTTGCACCTGAAGCAGACTGCTGTGGAAAAGGAGGCCGTCAGCAACATTGCAGATGGTGTTTTGGGCTTCACTAAGGAGTTAGTAGGAATTTAAGCTGCTATCTGCTTAAACTCGGATTACAGTGCAGCTCACAACAGAAGAGAGGTGGCTGTGATAGGTGGCTGCTCTTATAAGCATGCAAGAGTGCATATGCTGTGGCACTAGGAAATTTTAAAGCAGAGAAACATTTAATTAATTTATGATCCAGATAGAACACATCTGAATAAAACTTCAAGCCCCTGAGTGTCATAGAGCAGTTTTTACATTAATAAGGAAGCTCACTGTGAACAGAGCAGGGATTAAACTGTTTACCATGTATTTGGTAAAGGATATTTATCATGCAGCTTCTATCTCTTCAATAGGCTGTTCAAACATTGCTCTATTGCTGCTGTTATTTCCTTTAGTTGTTTACCTTGTAGTGCTGAAGAGGCCAAATATCACTGGATTTTTGTTATCACGAGTTTGCAGCAAAAACACATCCTCTGTAAAATTTAAATGCAATGTTATCAGTAACAAACTACTTTTCTCGGCCCCAAAAGGGAAACTTCATTGCTTGTTAAAGGTGTAATCTTATTTTACTCATATATGCTATTTAATTTTATGCAGAATTTAAAAGCATTTTTTTCAAACCATGCAATACCTAAAGGCATGATTAATGATAGTCAGCAATGTATGTATAGAACTTCACATGAATTGGAAACAAAACACTAACAACCATTCCCTGTTAACAAATCCAAGTGCAACATTTGACAGTAAGATGTGCTATTATGAAACTGTACGTTTTATATTATGTTTTTGAGTTTGTTGCAGTCTAGGATGTTTACCTAATTCATCAAAATGCGTATCAATTCCGTTTCTCCCAGGCACAGAGCAAACCAGCCTGGTTTTGAGGAAAGTGGTCCATTTATTCACAAGCATTCGCTGGCCTCCCATATCATTCTGCATAGGAAAAAAAAATGCTGACAGTAATTTGAATGAGTAAGTCTAGAAGCACAAACATCTCCACTGAATTAGTGGCTCATTATGTCTTTTAATGTCAAAAGTATGCATTTTCAAACCACATGTCTATTACTAGTGTTATTTCTCTGGAGTCCATTTTCAAGTAGGATTGCACTGATGAACTCCAGGTCTCATTAAGAGCTGTGGGTTTATAAGAATTTTTTACTTCTCTACTGCATTCATGGATAGTTTTAATGATACAGCTGTTGTAAAGCTTTTTTATTTCTCATTTTTGTCGACTGGATGTTCTGGGTACATTAACAAAGCTTTAGGAGCTCAGTACAGGGTTAGATCAACACAGTTGGAAACTGAAGCCCTGAATCTACCCATAGAGCTGGTATAGCTGTGACAATTCTGAGGCAAGTGTCTACATGGCATTCTAACAATTTCTCAACAACTTTAAATAATTTCTGCTTTGCTATGGCTGTCTCATCATTTTTCTTGCCATTCTGACTGTCAGACTGTCAAGGAAAGGGGGCATTTAAATCTACTTAGCAATGAGATTCTGTAACCTTTGGGTAGCGTCCTCAAAGCTACGGTCTTATATTCAGGTAGTTGATGAACGCTCTGTATTAGGCTTGCAAAACTTGCAAAACTTGCAAAAGTTGCTTGCAAAACTCTTCAAACAACCTCACTCTAAACTACTGAAATCAATTTATTTCCTCAGCTTCACAGTGAGAGACAGAGCTCTGTTTTCCTCACAAAAATAGAAATGCAGAGAGTAGGTGCCTCTGTGTTGCAAAAACCTGTTACAGCTTATGAAAACATAAAAGCTGGAAAAAAAACACCAGTTCTTGAATCACCAGCTAACTATTTTTTGTATTCATTAAATCAAATTTGAATTATAACATATAGCTGTGAAGTTAATGTCCAAATGATAAAGGATTTGGAGTTTTGGACAAATGGAAGAGAAAGGTCTGTGGGATTTTGGTTTAACCCATGTTTAGAGATAAGATATTCAAGTGGATGTATTTCAGACTATGGGGAACCATTAAAATAATCTATTTGGACATCTACCAGATCATAGGTCAAAGAATTCTACTTCAGGTCTTGATGAAGACTTGAATTCAGAAAGCCAACCGGCTTTGTGAACATTAGTGTCTCATGTTGCAGTTTGGTACTTTGCATGCTTCAGATGTTTGAAGTTATACACAAGTACTCTTTAAGAAATTTTAATAGGTAGTATGCTGGTGAGCATATGTGACATACACTATATATTGAGGTGACAGAAGATTTTTGAGTTGTATTTGGACTCTTTGTCCAATAGTTCTAGGAATGTATCCCCTACAGTTAGGAGGGAAGAATGCAATTCTTTTTCAGAAGAAAAATCAGATGTTAAGAAATAAACTTTTCATTCCTTCCTTTAATCTAGCAGATGTAGTTCCAATGGGAATGGGAGAGTTCCTCTCATCAGCCTTACCATACGTCAATTCATAGAAAAAGAATGCACCCAAACTTCATTCATCAGTTGTTCACAGAGGACCAATTAAGGGCAGCTTAATCTGGGAAATAATATGTTAATAGTACTCCTTTCCAGTAACAGCCCAAGATCTCCTTCCTGTGTAGGGGGCCAGGAAGCCAAAAAGAGATTGGATCAACACACCGGGAAAGTGGCCTGAGTGGGAAATGGATAATCATGCAGGGTAGTGGGGGGAAGTTGGGTCTTGTGACTTTTCTGCTCCTTCTGGTAAACCTTATGCCTGACTGCAATAATAATTTTCTGGACAATTCAATCCTTTTTTCTAGTTTCCTATCTGCATAGTTTTCCTTAGTTGCTGTTGAAAAAAAGAGGAATGAGAGATGAAATGAAAACATCAATGAAAGCATGAGGAATACGGAGAAATTGTCTAGGCAGCTGGGGGTCGGGTTAGGAAAGCTAAAGCCCTCATAGAACTAAATCTAGCCAGGGACAGCAACAGCAACAAGAAAAGCTTCTATAGGTATATTGGTGATAAAAGGAGACTACAGAAAACATGGGCCCTCTCCAGAAGGAAACAGGAGACCTGGTTACCCTGGATATGGAGTAGGCTTGAGATACTCAGCGACATTTTTGTCTCACTGGCAAGTGCTCAAGCCACACTGCCCAAGGCAAAAGCAGGGACTGGGAGAATAAAGAAAGGAGGTGATTCCTCCCCTCTACTCTGCTCTCATGAGACACTACGTTGAATCTTGCATCCAGTTCTGGAGTCCTCAGCACAGGGAGAACATTGACCTGTTGGACCGAGTCCAGAGGAGGGTCATGGAGATGATCACAGGGCTGGAACACCTCCCATATAATGACAGGCTGAGAAAGTTGGGGTTGTTCAGCCTGGAGAAAAGAAGGCTCCAGGGAGATCTTATAGCAGCCTTCCAGTACCAAAAGAGCTACAGGAGAGATGGTGAGGGGCTCTTTATCAGGGAGTGCAGTGATAGGACAAGGGGTAATGAATTTAGGCTGAAAGAAGGTAGATTTAGATTAGACATTAGGAAGAAATTTTTTCCTTTGAGGGTGGTGAGGCACTGGAAGAAGTTGCCCAGAGAAGCTGTGGATGCTCCATCCCTGTAGGTGTTTAAGGCCAGGCTGGATGAGCAACCTGGTCTAGTGGAGGGTGTCCCTGCCTGCAGCAGGGGGGTTGGATCTTGGTGATCTTTGAGGTCCCTTCCAACCCAAACCACTCTGTGATTCTATGACTAATTAGTTAACTATTAATGGTATCCAGTGACAGGACATGTGGGAATCATTCAAAGCTGTGCTGGGGGGACAGGAAGCATTTCTTTAATGAGAGGATGGTGAAACACTGGAACAGGCTTCCTAGAGAGGTGGTCAATGCCCCAAGCCTGTCAGTGTTTAAGAGGCATTTGGGCAGTGACCTTAGCAACATGCTTTAACTTTTGATTAGCCTTGAATTGGTCAGGTAGTTGGACTAGATGACCCTTGTAGGTCACTTCCAACTGAAATAGTCTATTCTAGTCTATTATTCTTTACTACCATTTATAAAGTACTCTATGGATGGTTGAAATTGCACCCCTTCTATTGTTCACACATCAGAAAGAGGTTTTCAAAATTTACAGAATCACAGAATAATTTAATTTGTCAGGGACCTTTCGAGATCATCTAGTCCAACTGCCCTGCTCAAAGTAAGTTGCTTTGAGCAAGTTGCTCAGCGAATTGCTCAGGCTCATGTCCAGTCAGTTTTTTAGTATCTCCTAGTATGGAGACCCTGGGCAACTTGTGTCAGTGTTCAAACACCCTGACAGTAAAAAAAAATAAATTTCTTCCATTTGGATGAAATTGAATGTGTTTTAATCTGTGCCCATTGCCTCTTGTCTTTTCCAGCTGGCTGCGAAAGACAGGTGTCTGATGAGATAGGCATTGACCCTGCAGAAATGCAGGTGACCTAAGCCTGCTTCTTGCTGATAGAATAGGAAGGCGAGAGGACTGGTAGCTGTGCTGTTCCTGTCACCAGCAATGTGAGGGGCCATCAATTTATGTCACCTGTGAGAGCTGCAAAAAGCCCTGGACCTGCAGCCAATACTAAGGGCAGTAGAGCCTTGATCTGAATTGAAAATATGGATGATAAATGAGTCCCATGGGCAACTGCTATGACAGCTACCACATATCTGTACAAAGAGAGATGAACTGAATAACAAGATTTCTGAACTTTCCTCTCCTCTCTCAGCAGAATTCATCTTCAAGCCCAGATTTTGGATCATTTTTGGATTTTCTAATGCTTGAGGCTGTTTAAATGTACAGTTTTCATTCAGACCTGTAACTTACTCTCACATACATTAAAAGATGCTGTATTTGCCTGGGGGAGAAGGACCAATGAAAACAGCATGGGGTTTTTTTTTGGTTGTTTTTTTTTTTTTTATTATTATTTAACTGGGGAATCAGAAACATTATCTTACCGCACATACACGTCCCACTCTGGTATAAATGGCATGAGTGCTTGTCTCAGACTCTAATGCTTTTTCAGTAAAGAAAAAATATACTTTGTTATCTTCATGGTCTTCATTGTCAGGAATCATGTATGAGCCAACAAATTTCGGTTCTTCAAAAGAAAGCAAAAATGGATTGAAGTCAAGTTTATTAAAACATTCTCTTATTATTTCAACCCTTCAAATCAGCTGGTAGCAATGAAAAAAATTAAATTAAAGAATCAGGGATCTGTCAGTCAGAGAGCTACCTAAGGGGAATAGGGTGATAGAAATAGCAAATTTTTTTTTTTTTTTTTGGTGACTGGTAATCTATAGAACATATGGAATATATTAATGTCAAAGTATTTTTATAGCTTCAGTTCACAAATCGATATTCCTTTGTATGTGTACAAGAAAACACCTTTTCCCTGTCCCATTCTCTGGGGTTCGTATATTTTAATTTGGATTAGACTAAAACCTGGCACTTATGTTTACATAACAGTATCTGATGCCATACAAACCAGGTACAGGAATGTCAACTTCAGACAAAGAGCCTTTTAGATAAAGAAAAAACTCTGGTAGTTTAGCTAATAGGTGTTACATGAACATGTACTTTCATAGATAGAAGATACATTGTCTATCTTTGTCATGAAATAAAAACCTTCTAAATTTTTTCCTGTTTTGACATTCAGCTGTAAAGTTGAAACCTGAGTTCAGACTTCAGTCCATGCCTGTATAGTTTTTAACCCCACACCAAGCAGAACTGTGAATTATTTAATCTCACTGAATTGTAGCAAAGTTTTTACAAGTTCTTTAAATAAGAATGTCATTCATACAATTAGCATAATTTCTTAAGAAGCAGTGGGTAGTGCAAATAGTTTCTAACTTCCTGTTCTCTGTGAAAACTGTCATTGCATTTTAAGACATTACCAATTTTCTGAAGTTTTTTATTACACATTTAAAAATATTCTCTTATTATGAATTTAAATTTCGAGTATAGAAAAAAAACCAAAAAATAAAGTTTGAGGCCATAATTTAGAGAAGTCTATATTTAAAATAATTAAATCTTCCAGAGAGAAGAGAAACTTCACTTGCATATTGTGAACATCGACCTGATTGTTGCTGCCCATATACAACCAGTACAAACACTGTTCAGCAACACTCTAAATGTTGGACTTAAAGAATATGCAAGAATGTTCTAAACATATTTTTTTTTAATAATTTAATTCAGGTGTGTGGTCAGATTTGTGTAGGAAGTATGCAGCAGAACTACTTTCTTTTTTTTTTTTCTGATTCAAGAGAAAACTGCCTTTAAATTTGAGACAAAAAATACCCCTTCTACATCTTTTCACTGGTAAGATCATGCTCACCGTATGAATTGTCATAAAAGGCAATTATTGACTCTACTTGCCTAACATTATCTGTAATTATATCACTGTTATGAGGAAATATTGCAATACTTTTGAAGCATAACAAATAAAGATTCTGACTCTTAATTTCACAGAAATTTCAAAACTGAAATTAATTTGCATTTTACATTGAAGAGTATTAAACAATTTCTAAATTTCACAGCACATGATTTTCTCTCAGTATTTGTCTTGTGCAATATTTTAATTTTCTTCTTTAAAATGATGTACTTTAACTTTTAATTTCATTTAACTGTATGATCATCGTATGTTTATTATTTTGCATTATTGCATTATATCTCTTTGCTACACAACTTGACAAACATTGAGTTGTTCTACTGCAACATAAAACCAAAATCACGTCATCTAGAAAAAAAAAGAGTACTGCGTTCTAATTAGAAGCTCCTATTAATTAAATAAAGAATTTTAAAATATTATTTTATTATACCTGGCATATAATGAAATAGTACAGAATATCCAGAGTATAAATTAAAATCCAGAGTATAAATTAAATTAAAAGCAATACTAAAAGTAAAAAAAAAAAAGGATTTAAAAGTTCCACATGTAAAATCCAATGTGCAATTGAAGTGACAATTTCAATTTGTTCATCCTGGCAGGGAGTTAATGAAAAATTTCATCAAAAAAAAAAAAATCAGTTTAAACAAAATCATCTCCAAATGGATATACCTAGGCATGTACAATATCACTTCAATTTCTGGTCAAAGAGAAATTCTCTGACTATCCAAAACACCTCTGATTCCATGTTCTTCCTTCTCCTCCTTCCCATACCTTTCAACAGACGCTCACTATCAGGTTCAGTTCGGAGATGTGCCATGCGATTCATGGTGCGAAATAGACCAGCATCTCTTCCCCAGTAGTCACTGTAGAGACCAGTAAAAAGTTCACCACCTGCAGATCATATATTAAAAACAAAACAATGTGAAACAAAACAAAAAACAAAACAAAATTATTTGATAATGCTCTATTTATTAATTTCATTGGGTATGGTAAGAACTGCTTTATAAACATGGCTCCTCAGTATCTGTTCAGGTAAGAAGGCAAGTCGGTAAGTTACATACAATTTAAAGAGCAAATGGGCATTGTCCCTACCATTAACTGCAACATTTACTGTTGGAACCACATGATAACGAAGAATTTTAAATTTCATGCATAGGCTTGGCCTCATTTTCAAAACTGACAAAGACTTTGGAATAGATTCATACACAAAACATGAACACATTATATTAACATCTAACCACATCTGCCACAATAACATCTGCCACATCAGGCACTTAAGTTCAAAGATCTCACTGTCATTCAGTTAGTGCCTATTCCCACTTGGGCCCCTGTGACAGCAACCAAAAAGGACTGTCATAGTTTTACCCTGGCTGGTGGCAAAACAACAACCACTCGCTCATCCTTCCCTCTCCTGGGGGGTGGGGAGACAATTAGAGGGGTAAAAGGAAAAGAGACTCGTGGGTTGAGATAGGAACTATTTAATAACTGAACTACAGTAGAATTGAAAATAATACTAATAATAATAATTATAGTGATAATGATAATAATAGAATAATAGAATCTTTAAGGTTGGAAAAGACCTCAGGGATCATCAAGTCCCGCTGTCAACCCAACACACCCAACCCACTAAACTGTGTCAATAGACTCCACATCTACATTTGAACACCTCCAGGGATGGTGACTCCACCACTTCTTTCGTCAGCCTGTTCCAATGCCTGATCACTCTTTCAGTGAAGAATTTTTTTCTAATATCCAGCCTAAACCTCCCCTGGTTCAGCTTGAGGCCATTTCCTCTTGTCCTATCACTTGTTACTTTAGAGAAGAGGCCAGCACCCACCTCACTACACCCTCCTCTCAGGTAGTTGTAGAGAGTGATAAGGTCTCCTCTCAGCCTCCTTTTCTCTAGACTAAACAACCCCAGCTCCCTCAGCTGCTCCTCATAAGACCTGTGCTCCAGGCCCTTCACCAACTTCGTTGCCCTTCTCTGGACCTGCTCCAACACCTCAATGTCCTTCTTGTGGTGAGGGGACCAAAAGTGAACACAGTATTCAAGGTGCGACCTCACCAGTACAGGGGCACAATCACTTTCCTAGTCCTGCTGACCACACTGTTTCTGATGCAGGCCAGGATGCCGTTGGCCTTCTTGGCCACGTGGGCACACTGCTGGCTCATGTTCAGCCGGCTGTCAACCAGCACTCCTAGGTCCCTCTCTGCTGGGCAGCTTTCCAGCCACTCTCCCCTGAGCCTGTAGCATTGCAGGGGTTTGTTGTGACCAAAGTGCAGGACCCAGCATTTGGCTTTATTGAACCTCATACAATTGGCCTCAGCCCATCGGTCCAGCCTGTCCAGATCCCTCTGCAAAGCCTTCCTAACCTCAAGGAGATCAACACACCCACTCAATTTGGTATCATCAGCAAACTTACTGAGGGAGAACTCAATGCCCTCATCCATGTCATTGATAAAGATGTTAAAGGGGACAGGCCCCAAAACTGATCCCTGGGGAAAAACTAATAATAATAGTAAAATATACAAATGACTGATACACAGTGATACTGCTCACCACTCAGCGACCAAAGCTTCCAGACAGATCCTCATCCATACACTGGGCATGACATGGAAGATATGGATTATACCATCGGCCAATTTGGGTCTCAATCCTAACCCTAAAATCAAATCCTAGGCTAGTAACTGGGGCTGTGCTCCCTCCCAGCTTCTCCTGCACCTGCAGACACTGGCACAGCAGAGAAACTGAGAAGTTCTTGACTGTCCTGGCAGCAACTGTAAACATCAGCACGTTATGAATCGCCTTCTCAGCACAAATCCAAAAGAGAACCTCTTAGCAGTACTGATGAAGAAAGTTAGCTCTGTCCCAGATGAAACCACGACACCTAGAGACACCTTTGTAGGGTAACATCCAAGTTTTCACCCGTGCCAAGACTCTGACCAGTGGTTTGCTTCTGAGCACCTCCAGATATCTTGCTAGCGAGAATCAGCAAATTGCTTGGTCCAAGAACTGGAAGGGACATGCTGGATTTGTGAGGAGGCAGAAGTAACAGAAGCCAGAAAATTGGATGAAAATGCAGCAGTGGGTTTCAGTGAGCGCAGTGCAAAGGAAAAGAAGAGTGATAGCTGCACCAAGCCACTTATTTGGGCTGCATTGCATGGATACAGCTCAAAGTTAAACTGTGCCTGAGTCCAGATATTGGACCCCAAACAGGGAAGTGTTTCCTGAGCATAGTTATCAGATTTGGCTATGCACAAAACATGTCTGAGTAAAAGAATAATTAATGAAGCACAGGCAGAAAACACTGGAGGGCTGGATGCAGTTATCTCCACAGCTGGAGAGATAAGAAACAGTACCTGCTACCTTAGAAGAGATTTCTGTAAATGAGAACAGGTTTTATTAGGCTGAGGGAGTTTTCAGTCAGCCTACTGGAGATGTTCCACTTCACCTGAAATTACTGCATGGGTGTAACTTGCTGACTGAGAGGCTTAGGTGTTCAGTGGATGAAGAAAAAGAGCCTATTTTAGTCTGGTCCAGGAGTAACTTGTTTTCATAGCCTTAAAATATTCACCAGAGTAAGGACAGGACCTGAGGTGTCATCTGTCCTGCACATTTGGTGATGCATATTTCCCAAAAAATTAATGGGAGAAGGAACTGGGTCCTGTTTTGAAAGTATTTAGGTGGCATTCACAAATTAAACAAGCATAGGGAAATATTAGAAATAATATGCTATTTCCTATAACTTTTGAAAATCTATGTGTAGCTGGGTATAACTAGAGCACACACGTTCAAAAATCCAGCCTATTTCTCCCTGACCCATCTAATAATTGCGATACATCTTACTTTAGACAAGTATAATTCTGTCTTTTAGTTATGCATCAGTGCAAATCCTTAACTGACCAAGCGTTAAGAATTGTACACTTTATAGCCTTGTGGATTTAGAAATTCCTTAGACCCAATTAAAAAAGTGGACCCTTATCGTCACTAGATGGCATTCTTCTGTTAGAAAACAATGCAGCAAGAATTAAACTGCACAAGAAGAGGGAAATGAACCATTTCCAGTTCGTGGCTAATCTGAGTGGAAGTTTCAGTGATACAGCTTCCTACCCCCTAATCAAAATAAACATGACTGATCCATTCAACTAACATTTGCTGGCATTTATAAAGGATAATGGCAAAAGAGAGAATTTTGCTTGTCGGTCTTCCTCAAAGTCTGAATTTTGTTTCTCTTAAAAGTTACATATGAATTGAATGGTACCATAAGTCTGAACAGTGATTCTGAAAGGTTGATAGGTTGGCAGCTGGGTCTGATTCAGAAATCTCTGCTGATTCAGAGCCAAAAGTAGTTTTGCCCTAGGTTTCTATGTATAAAGAATAGATATCGTCTTGTGAAATACGTGGTCATAAGTCAGTGTAAAACACTGGCAAGTAAAATGAAAAATAAATATAAATTACAGCATCTGTAGAAATTAAGATTGCCCAAAATCAATAGAAAGATTTATTTTTTAAACAACACAGAGCTGCTTAAGCAACAGAACTTGCCAGTGTCTGAATAATATTCCAAACAATCTTCACAACATTAATTAATGAGTTACACTAGTCATAAATCCCCCTTTAAGAATTCCATTGGAAAAATATCTCAGACTGGGTGGGTTGTTTTTTTTTTAAATTATGTTGATACGTAACACAAAACGTGATGCTTTTATCCTTTCAACACTGTAGTGAATCTTGAAAAATGCATCAGTGCAGGGTAAATGATTCATCACATATTGCTAGTGATCAGGATTGACATTTACAAGTCCAGATGTTCAGAAGTTTAGATGAGAAGCCTATTTCTTCTTTTTGACATAGGTAGAAAATGTCAGTACATGTAACTAACTTGCTGGCATTCTACCATATACCGAGGAAGTTATCACTGATTTTATAAAAAATTGAAGCACTAGTTTGGATGGATATTGTTCCACGAAAAATATTGTACAGATACAGAAATTAAATCTGATTTTTACCCTGAAGTGTTAAGTTAAACATAAGGTAAGAATAAAGTGTGAGCAGACAGATCACCTTGCCTAAGGAAAGCAATGAGACCATGCTGACGAGTGTGACTTGTGATCTCAGCACAAGAACATGCAACATAACTCTGAGATCTTTTGCACTTTTGACGTTAAGAGGATCTTCTCTTTTCCTCTTCAAGATTCTTTTGCACATCCTTTAAGTCCATGTTACAAATTTTGAACACTGATAGGTTTTTATACATGCTGACTAATTCTAGATTTAGAGACAATCTGAGGTTGAGGTTTGAAAAATCCTGGCAAGATTTTTGATCTTTTCTTCTCTATTGAAAAGGCATTACTACATATCAACTCACTCCTGTCTTGGTTGCAAGAGTTTTATACTGCTGCACATCACACTGGTAAACCACTATCTTCCAGTGAAAATCAACTGATCAGTTTCACAGACCTTCACCACTCACACTTTACCTCTCCCAGTCTAAACTCAGCTTCACATGTATTTGGCAAAATAATTGCTAAAAATTAAGTTTTAACACAGCCCCTTTAATCCTGCTAGAACAAGAATAAAAAGTTTCTTCTTTCCTTATTTAAACCAAAAACACCCTCCCAAGGACCTCAAAAACAAGTTCTAGCTCAAGTAATACATGCATACTTTTTAGCTAACATTTTTTCAAGCAAACAAATACATAAAAATTAAATTTGGACCACTTATATTACACCTTTAATTTTTACCCTATACTCAGAGCAAAATATTAATAAAATCAAATACAAACATTTTCTTCTAAAGCCAAGAATTTGCAGATGACAACACTTAAAGGAAAACAGATTGAAGAATATGATTTAATTTTAAAAATTTAATATATTCAAGGCATTTCTATAAATAGGTTCTTTCCACCTTACGGGTAGGTTTCCTTTGTTTGTTACTGGCATGTTTTGTGTGCTTGCTTCAAATTGGAAGGTAATGAAAACATAAGCTGTTACTCATCAGTGGTCCTTTTTGTGTAAAACCCCCATTATATCACTTTCTACAAAGTAGACTAGCTCAGTTATGAATAACGGAGTAGAATGTAATGAGTAGAACATAAGCAGCACTTTTCATGTATTTTTTTTTGATTGTCAGCCAGTTACTCACAACTAAAATCAAAATAGCAATTCATATTTTTCGCAAGTGATACTTTTCACGGTAGGAAAGAAAACAAATTAAAAAGAAATTAGCTATTGCTTAGCTGGTAAACTTTCTCTGTATATTTGTCTTTTCTGTCTGTCACTCAAGAATTTTGTTTTCTGTTTTGAGAGAAAATGCATTTATTTTAGTTCACACAAATACATGAAACTGATTTAAAACTGTAAAACCAGAAAGTAGAATTGGAATGGATTCCCATTAGTGATGTTGCAAATGACCTTTTAAGATCAAGTTTTTAAAACTTTTAAACTTTTATCAGAAATATGTAAAATTTCCCTGTTAGTCTAATCCTCGCTTTTAATCGTGTCACTGGTGTTNTGGATATAAAAACACATTCAAGTGTAGTTTAGGTTTTTCACCACTTCTTTGTGATATATTGCAGGTAACAAAACATAGACATAACTAATTTCTTAGCTTTCGAGAGCTAGTGTGGTCTAAGTTAATTGGTGTGCATGATCCGATATCAAAAATAGTTTTGGTTATTGAAAGCAGATGGGAGAGTTCATTAGAAATAGAAGTCCAAAAGTTTTATGTGCCATTTATCTGAACACACACATTTTATTCGGCCTGTCTGCCCTCCAACATCTATTCTGTTTCCTGATGCTGACAATAAATTGCTAGAAGTTAATTGTTCATAAATTGAGGAATTCATCACATGCTACTATACCACAGGGTCAGATAACCTGTAATAAAACTTGCGACAGCATGCGTATTTAGTTTTAAAGCCAAGTCACGAACCATTGTTTTCTTGAAGTGGGTATTTTAAGTGATGTGCTGAAATAAATGAAGAGATACAGAAGAAGAGATTCTCTTTCTTCCTAAACTCTTTCTTCCTAAATCTTGTTCTAATTAGTGATGTTGCAAATGACCTTTTAAGATCAAGTTTTTAAAACTTTTAAACTTTTATCAGAAATATGTAAAATTTCCCTGTTAGTCTAATCCTCGCTTTTAATCGTGTCACTGGTGTTAATGTGAGTTAATGCAGACATGGAAGCAGGTTTTGGATTGCTTAGTTAGGAAGAAGAGGAAGCTAGGATGTGAAAGCTTTTGCTAACATGAAACTTTTTCAAGAACATAAACACTGGTTGAACCAACATGGGAGAGCAGAGGCCACTCTGGGGTGCAGACACCACGGGCACACTGACTCCATACCAGGATCAGATTTCACTTTCTAAGAAAACTGGAGCGCATGAAGAGGAAGGGAACGTCCAAGTGTTGGAGGAAAGTCTGGTAGACCAGTCCTGGAGGGTGCATGGTGTAGTTGTCATCTGCCTTCATGGGGTCATGGCCACCATGAGCTGGAATCAGGGCTCAGCTCAATGAAGGAGTATCCATACCTTCAATTGGCATTAGAGGTCTCAGTCTCATTTTCAAATGTCAGTTAAAATATTCTTTAATATTCACCATGTTTGCATCTATGTCTTTTACACTTTTCAAATGGATGCCTACAGAGATAAAGGATATACATTCTGGAGTCTGATCATCATTTATCAGCAAAGGTTTGATTTGATGGATTTCTCTTTCAGGTAAAACTGTGAGGATCTATAGGACCTCCCGTAATCCAGGCAAACTGATGAATAGGCCAGAAACACAAGGACTAACCATTAGTCTTAAAGTGCTCAGTGGGACAATCTGGCTTCCATTTAAGCAAATAAAATTCATATTGATTTCACAGTAGGAACATGATCAGGTTAATTTATTTACTTAGTTCTGTCTGAGTAGGGGTTGAGAAGCACTTCAAGATTAGACCACGAGGTTTCAGGCCTACAGCAAATTCCACGGGATGAGTCTTTGTTCCCAGGCTGAGTGAAGACTGGAATCTGTTAAAAATTGTAGAAACAATTTAGAAATAAAGGTGGCAGAAAAGCGTAACAATCCGTACGTCATGGATTTTGGAAGGTCAGGCAAAATACAGATTTTTTTTTTTTTATTCTTTTGTGACTTCTTAATCCACTAACTCTTAAGAATTTGAGCTGTAATGTTTTATAATGGGAATTAAAAATATCTTGACAAATTGTTGAAGTTTGAAAGATTTGGCACTATTGGTGAAGATTCTTCTTGTAATTTGTTGATGTAAAGGAACAAATAAGCCTAGCCTGTAAAAATACGTCTGTCACTCAGGACCAATACTTCCTCACCACCATGGGTGAGCTGTAACAATCAGAGATTTTAACTGTTTGATTTTGAGATCCGACTTTAAGATATGAAGCCAAATGTAATTATAAAAGGGCCCTATAATCCTATGACTTTTTTATTCCTGAAAAGTTGAACATTTATTTGATCTTTAACCTCTTTTTTTCTCTTTCTTTTAGTGACTATTCCTTTTGAATGCTCAGTTTTCATCTTATTTGTTTTCTAAAAACACAAATCACTGTGTTACTCCTTAAGTGCATCTAGCTTTCACCCTTTACCTGCTGTTCCAGTGTATTTTTAGTCAATATACTATAATGTTGCCAAGACTGTGTTTACTTGATCTCACAAAATGTTTGCAGGAACACATTATAGCGGAAAAAACATATGGTTTGCTATACTACAGCTTCAAAGGTCCTGGCCCTACAGTGATCTACTTACCAGCCAGGCACAGAGGAGCACTATCTCAGCACAGATTTCTGGCACTGCAGGACTTAGACAGAATTCTATTTTTATAACTGTCTAGTGTCAGATCAACTCTCCTAACAGAGAATCACCAGTTTTGGATCACTTTGTCTGAAGGCAGCGTTGAAAAAAACCCTTTTTGATCTCAAAAGCTATAATTTATACAAACAATAAATGCTTGATACAAAAACAGTTAAATTCACATTTTTACAAAATGCTTGTTACTCAGGTTACAGCTCAGACGAAAAATAGCAAACTATGTGTATGTGACTCAGTGATGTAAAAGACTGTGGTAGACATATTGCTTTGCTTTAAAGGAAAGCAGGAAATTATTATTTACAAAATTACACAACAATCATTTACCTCTTCAGGATGTCACGTGTCATATAACAGCTATTCACTGTGAGACACTCTTGCTGGAGTTAATGCTGCCTGGGATGTAATATTAATGTGGGCAGCACCATGAGGATTAAGTCTGACATGCGGAAGGCTGCAACGGAAGACTGACAACACCTCAGTGTGCTGAAGAAAGAGACTCAGAATGACAGATTGACAGGACCGTGAAGCTTGTGACATAAAGATCATTACCAATTAAGATGGAGGTGAAGGAAGAACTGGGGTCAAAAGGGCACCTGCCTCGTCCTCTCTCAAATTTGTGCGATTCCAGTTGAAACAGATGATCCTTTAAAAAGAAAAAATCACAGAAAACAGCATAAACCCTACAGGCAAAGAAAAAAGATCCTTAAAGATGAGCTTTATGTTTGCTATACCTTTGTAGTGGATTGACTTCATAAGGGAGAAAACACAATTACAGTTGCTCACTGATGTACTAGTAAAAATTCTCTGGGTTCCCACAAATCACCTTTGTGTGTACACTGCCCAAAACAAATCAGTAAAATATGCACTAAAATTGCACTAGTTTCATTTCTTTGGGAGTAGGGAGTGAAGATTCCTTTATCTTTACTCCAAATTATCTAAACATTGAATAGATATCTAGCCATGGAATGTGTTTTCCCTCTTTAAGCATTTTTTCCAGTAGTTGTTAAATATATCATGTTGTGTTATCTTCTTTTGGTAGCTTTGAGATGTTGATATCTCTTCTTCATAAAAGTATGTTTAGGAATGAACCCCCATTTACGGTTTTCAGAGTAGATATGATTTCTACAGTGGATTTAAGAAGATATTGGTATAAAAAGAATATTGGCAACTTAATTTGTCTGTATAAGGCTTTAAAGGCTGAGAAAGAATTTACAATTTAAATTTTCATTTACAATTCTACTTTTGTCTCATCTTTCTCAAAAGACCACAACAAATTTTGTTGTCTGATTAAAATATCAAATGAGAGAACAATATTTTTTTAATTTATATATTAACAGAAAAGCATACAACAAAATATGGGGATAGGGGAGAATAAATGACCAAATAGAGAGAAAGTTATGAAAGCTTAATTAAAAATATGTCACCCAGCCGTCAAGTGTGTGACTAGCAAACATTTCGATAGACTAGTAGTTATAGTTCTGTGCAAGAATTTTACTCAAAAGTCTTCTGAAATGTAGATTATATCAACATGTTGGATAAATGTAATCTACCTGTTCAGTAAACAAATCTCAGGTTCACATTGCCAATATACTAAGGCAAATGTTTTCTGAGGCATAAAATTACACTTGACAGAACCCCAAATGCCACAGAATTTTGAGGAAGATCTGCCTGGACCTCTGCTTTACAGTAAGCATTCTCAAAGAGGTTCAAGAGGCTTTTTAACTGTAAAAGTCAGATTTTATTGAGCTATAAATGAGGATAAATCAGTACTCACACAGAAAAAAAAAGTCAATATATTTAGACTGGAAAAAATAGAAATATTAAAAAGTTGATAAGCAACTATTTCCCTTCTCACTGTATCCTGGTGGTCCTTATTTAGTTATATGTAGCTCTTGTAGTCCTTATGTCATTATAGGAGGTTATTTTTTCTACTGTTGGTTACAATTCACTTAATTTTGGGGTGTTGTAGCATATGGATCTTGGTCCCTAGAAAGTTTTGCTTTTGAGAGACACAGAAACCTGATTATGTCTGCTCTCTGGGATGCTGTATTTTCCCTTCTCCTTCAGATCACTCATCTATGTCCACCCATCCCACCCTACAACCTACAAATCTCTCCCTTCCCAAGCAAGTGCAATTGCCCCCAAAGCAAAACTAATGTTCTCTTTTCTTCAGGGAACTCCACTCATTATGGTTAAATGTACAGGGAGCAGAGAAGAGGCACTGACCATTACATGGGATGGAAAACTAATAAGATAATAATAACAATACTACTAATAAAAGCTTTTTTAAAGGGAAGAAAGGAAAAAGATTAAAGTGGGAAAATTGTGGAGTTGTTAGTTCCCAGTTATTGATAAATAATTGAATATTCCTATGTGTTTCATTTAAAATAGTTAATATTAAATTTGCCACAAGCACCTCCTTTTCAAAACTCCTTAATCCCCAGATCAGCCAAGCTGTTGTACCTATCTTCCATTCCTGTCTGTCTAAATAACAAATGT
>VZTO01015056.1:0-16265 GCA_013400615.1 Syrrhaptes paradoxus
CTACTTACAGGAGCCATTACTGGAAAATGGAATATTGTATGTATATCACCACTGTATTCATGTACTGTTAGGGATAGAAGAAGTATTACTTGTCAGGCAGAGACATGATGGAAAATATTGTATTGATGTTCAGTGTAATTTGGATAATGATACTGGAAATGTTGTTATAATAGGATGTCAGTGATTAAAATATATGAAAGCTCGCTATGGTTTCTAGCATAAATACTATTCTTGTTCACTAGAAATTAGTAGAACATAGTGCTGTCAAGTTATATGAAGCTTGGTTCTTTCTTTTAATTGCAGCTAACATTTTGCTTGCAAGATAGATTCTTCCCTATTTAAAAAAAAAAAAAGGTAAGGAAAAAGAAAGAAGAAACCTTTGCCTTTTAATACCTAGGTGTAGTATCTTTTGGTTATGGACCTGCTTATGTACATTGTGCATTACATCTGACCTACTGAAAAGTCTTAATGGTTTTACTTAGGCCTATTGTTAAGATTCTCTCTCCTTAGAGCTAAGGGTTCTTAGTGGCAGTGAGTGTAATTATCTTCTGGTAAATTTTATTAAAACATACTGACTTGAAAATGTATAGTTTTAATCTTAGAACTAAGATACACAGGTAACAGAAGAAATGTTATGAATTGGTCTCCTGACTTGAAAATCTGCCTTACTTGGATGACTGAGATGAGAAGAATGGTGTTTTTGGAGTGGAGTTAGGGTGACACATAGACTTCAGCATCAAAACAGTGAAAGAAGTTCCTGCTTTCATTTGTTCGATACCTATGTGCTGTAGACTTGCTTACTCCTTAGTTGTTTTCAAGCTTGTGAAAAATACTGCCATATTTAGCCAGACTTAAAATTCTTACTAAAAGAATTTGAGTTTTGCATAACCTGTTTAATCATCTACAACTGTTGGATTCCTAAGCTTCATGACTTCCCAGTTCTCAGTTTTCTCTTGCTATTACTTTTATATTTTTGCATTATTTACTAGATCTACATAATGTTTCCTTTTGTGTTTCTGTAACAAAGCCATTCTGCAAATATGCTTAGCTTTTTACTTCGGTGTAACGGATTGACACTCTGAATTCTTAAACATTGGAGCATATTTTCACTCACTTGGAGAAAGTAAAAGCTCAAGTCCTTAATTCAGTAGATGAGTTGTCTGGGAGTTAAGAGCAAATGTTCTGTCATTGCTTTGTTTACTTTAACTCAAGAAGTGCCCATGGATTGGATTCCTGTCAGTTGCATCTCTTTGAACCAGCTTTGCTTAGTAGGCTGTGTGAGCAGTGATTACAGGAGAAAAGATGTATGTTTGTTTACAGTAGCTTGGGTAGATTGCATGCTTGACTCTCTGGATCCCCAAATTTACCTTCCCCTCTGATGGAAATTGAGCCTTTATTTGGATTTCCGTGAAAATGAAGAAATTGAATAAGACTGGACTTATTTCAACTATAATTTAGTGCCTCCAACACAGATTATAGAAGTTGTGTCTTCAGAGTTACTGCTAAGAGAACAAATTGTAGGTACATCCTTTTAGAAACAGGAGTCACAGAAATTAAAACGTATCAAAGAAATGTTATTAAAAGGTAAGAAACTTGTTTTTCTACACTTAAACCTAGAGGTTCAGTATTGCATCTCATCACTTTGATTCATCAGTTTATTTTTTAAATTATATTCTGTTACAAATGGGGTTAACGTTTTAGGGACAAGCAGGCAATTTGCAGGTATACTGTCTCAGTAAAGTGTTTGACCTGAACAAACTGTGATGAGACGTGCTTCCTTTCCTTGACAGCTAATACGTTACTGTACTGCAACATCGACATTTAATACAGTACTGGAGAGAAACAGATTCATAAACTGTACGAAAAAATGGGAAATATACGTTAGTGGCTCTTGTAGCTTGTAGGAGCCATTTGTATGTCAATATGAGAATGTCTGTGTCATATGTTTTGTAATAAGCTCACTGGGATAATGGTTATACCACAGTTGTTCCTAACTGTCATTTGACACATTTTCCACTTTAGAAAGATGTATTTTCCTCCATTATACATCACAGATGTGAGCTAGGACAGCCTCCCTCTTCTACCTCTCTCTTCTGCTTCTTGCATGAACATGCAAGTGTTGTGTAACGTTCACCTCTCAGTTCTGCTTGTCTTAGGAAAAGTTGCTCTTTTATAAATCTTTTTGCAATCAGACTTTTTCTTGGGATTGTCATGCTTCACTCATGAGAAAGCTTGTTAGTTTTTTGTGTTTTTTCTTTCTTTTCTTTCATGATGGCTCAGGGATGTAGGCTATGTACAGTCAACCAGGCTTGAGAGCAGTTATCCATCTGGAAAGATCAGAGTGGCTTGATAAAGTAGTGTGTTACCATGTCATCCATCCAGAAATAAGGAAGTGGTGTTGCAGTCCCTGGTGTTGGCATCCCGAGTGTAGATGATTACAATTAGTTTCATATTGTTCATGAACTGCTCTGCACTGTTGATATTTGTACTTTTGGAGGTGCCTGTAATCCATGGACTAGTGTTTTGGAAATGCTGTACCATAGAGTGCCCAGTTTGATAGAAATTTAGATTATGTTGAGTTGTTAGGTTGAAGTCAGTCCCTGTGGTTATTTTTTTTAAATCCGTGATGATGTTTGAATGCTTATGTTCTTTTCATTTTTGGGTTGAGTTATTTTAACATCAGGATGTCAGACGACGGTGGTAATTAATTTCAGATTTCGGCGGCTGCACTGAAAAGTGAGTACTCCACAGGTCTTTAACCTCTGCTTCGGAACGACCAATAAAACCAACTTCAGATGATCTCAAGCAGTGACTAAGCTCATAAAAAGCAGCAGCGGAGATAAAACACACAGATCCCACATTATGCTCAGCGTTATAAGCCATCAAAGCCATTTTCAAACAAGCTGATGTTTGACTCGCAGCCAGCCCAGGTCCCCCCGGAGCAGCCTGACATGTGGAGGCCACGGTAGGAGAGCCGGTGTTTTTGGCCCCGATTTTGGAACAGCTGGAGCCTGTGCAACCTTTGCACAGGAAGGCCGTAAACCAACACATTACAATTGTCCAATTTAGAGGTCATAAAAGCATGGACCACAGTCTCAGTGCGAGGCTGGAAGAGCCTGAGCTCAGCCAACGAAACCCAAGTGGCGTGCACAAGAACGAAGGATTGCATGATTGCCATTTGGGATAGGCGAAAGCCACTGCGCACCAACAGGAAGGCCGCCCCGTCTCCCAGCAGCCAGGTCCGCGCACGCAGGTACCCTTTTCCCCTCTGGAAAAAAATGTAACTACGCACGTGCAGTTGTTCTTTCCATGCAATCAGGCTGAATGGTAACGGAGTTCCAGCAGCCTCTGCAAAAGCTCTGGCCAGCTCCTTTTTGAAGCAGCAGATGCTCCAGCGGCCGATGCTCACAGCACACCTGCATGGAGGTAAACCTTCATTTTGTTCCTACCATCCCAGAAAAAAGGAGCAGATCAGGTGGCCTCCCACCACCACCTCCAGCTCCTCACTCCGAGCGGGGCTGGGGACCATTTTTGGGACCAGATGGTCCTTTCTTCATGCACAACCCTGGAACGGGGGCTCCGGTGAGGCTGGAGCCAGAGGGGATTTTCTTAGACTGCTGCAGCACGCGGGGAAACAGGGCGATGGAAACCCCATGAACAGAATACAGCTGCTGGAGAAGATCATTCAGAGCACAATGTTCTAAAATGCCTGCTCTGAGCTCCTGCAATCCCACCCTGGAGCACGGGGAGCCTCTGCTGCACAAACCCCCCACCCAAGACATCGCCGGGCTGCAAGATTTACTGCAGCTTGACGAGGAAGCAGCGCCTTGACAGTGATGTCTCACTTCTAGCTCCGAGCCAGGAGTACATCATGACTTAACTCTGCTCGCTGCATTCTCACTTACTTTGAAAAGGAAATTCAGCAACAAAGGAAAAAAATCATAATTTGTTCTTTCCAGACAGGTACCAGTGAACTGAGGAGCACAGACCACCCCCCACTAAAACTGCTCAATGCAGATTCTGGGCAAGAGTGCTGTAATTAATCCTAATTCCACTTCTTTCAGCCAGTTAATAACAGGCAGGACACCGTGGAGGAGGAGGAGGAAGAGGCAAGCTCTTGGACAGGAATACGCAGATGCCGGCCAGCTGCCCGACCCTCTCCAGTGCACAAAGAAAAAAGGGTTTTCCTCTGCAGCCGGACATCCATGGCTGCTCAGCTGCGCAGGGACGAGGCCCCTGAGGACAAGATGGTCCTTCATCTCGTTCCGATTCCGAGCAGGCAGCCCCGCTTGACACGAGAATATAGATCACTGCTGCCTCCAGAAGTCTCTTTTGATTAAGAGCTTTGGCTACCCCGGCTGCAGACAGCAAAGGCATGGTCTCATTCGTTTCCCTTCCTTTTTTTGCCCACAAGAAGCAGAGAAAGCATCTGACCTGCTCAGGGTGGCCGAAGGAAGGCTTTGCACAGTGGAGGTGCAGAAAGCCGAGTGCCTGGCGTGTTTTCCTGGAGTTTCAGGAGGTTTTGGGCAGGGTGAGACGGGGACTGCCTCTTTGCCAACTGCCTCTGTGCTCTGCATCTTCCTCATCTGCTTCCTTCCTGCTCCCCAGCAGCTCCAGGCAGGAGCAGGGTGCATAAGGATGCTCCTTCCTAGCAAAGATGTTGTTAAAAAAAACCGTACATGAGAAGTAAACTGTGATTTATTAGTTCCCTAGCCAGCACAGCTTGCTGGGACAAAGCCCGGGGGTGGTCTCTGAAGTCCCTTGGATCACTGCTGGCTGCTACAAGTTTGCCTGAAAACTGACTTGTGTATAGAAAACAAAAAGTTAAAACTTGGTTTGAACATAAAGGGTAGAATAACCTGCGGTGCAAGCTCAAAAAGTCACACAGATATTCCAGCTCACGTCCCCTCCGGCTCCCAAACCCCTCGAGCCGCTCGGTGAGGCTGCGGCAACAGGACACAAGATACGACGGACTCGTAAAGCCTGGTGTAAACCACACAAAATACCTGGCCAGCCATTTCACAGAAGATCACCTTACGCATTTTACGTCTTTTCTGTATAGACAGGGCCTCATTTTTTCCACGCCGGGACGGATGCGCAGAACAGATCCGCAGAATGCTCTTGGAGCCATGGAGGAAAGGTGAAGAGAGAAACAGGGCTGCAAAGTTCAGCCTAATTCTAAGTCTAGGACTAAAAGCCATGCACTTCCTTATCTCCCAGACGATTTTAAGCAGATTTTAAGCAGAGCACCTTGCTCCCCGAAGGTGGGAAGGCTCCTGTTAATGAGGCTTTGCTGAGCACAGTGACTAAAATTGGATATCACCTCGTTGGCTTCGTTACGTCCTACCTCAGCTCTTCTCTCACCTAATGCTGATGGATTCAATCTTTTCAACAAATGTTCTAATGCAAGCTCTATCCCCTCAGGTCAGTGTCAAACGATAATATATATGTTGCTTTTGGAGCCCTGAAGCCATAAAGCCAGCTACACGGGTCAAAATTATTTCCTATGATTTACTGGGGGTTTGCATACGGTAAACTAATTCTGGCGCAGAGGAATGACGCTGCGAAAGGCCAAGCGCTGGTGTCTGTTTAGATTTATTTTTGTCATGAGAAATTTTAACTTTTGAATTCTGTTAGCGACGGGGGCCTTGTAAAAGCCGCGGGGCCTCGCAAGCAGCGTCTGGGCGGGGGGAAGAGCTCTCAGCGTCCCAGAGCAGAGCTTCGTGCGCCGAGCCAAAGCCAACCTCATCCCTCAAGGAGACGTGGAGAAAAAGCAATAAAAACAGGTGCGGACACCATGGCTAGCTCACTGCTTTCAACGATCTGTTTAAAATTAAACTTACGGATAGGCTGGGGCTCCCACCAGACCTGAGCAGAGCCCGCGATCACCAGGAAGCAACAGTTCCCCCGTCCTACCTTCCTGCCCTGTGCCGGGCACTGTTGCAGGCAGGGAGCACCCAGCGCTGACGGAGAGGCAGTCAGAGATCTCCCTCCTCCCTACGAAAGAACTCGTCAGGGCAAGTATTTCCAAATCAAGAGACAAGGTCTGCATTTTGAGCATGGGTTTGGTTTCTCCACTCTCTTACGCAGCCGGTGCTCAGGCTTGTTTTGCTGGGCTAGGAATTAGCGCGATGCTTTTCCAGGCAATGCCACAAAAATCCGTTCTCTACCTTTCTATTCCTGCAGCAGATGCACACAGATAAGAAGTCCAAGTGTTGCCTTCCCAAATTGTTTACAGTCCAAAAAGACAAGCGTGCCACCACGCCTAAGGCTAAGCTAAACCTCTATCCTTACAGAGCTGCAGGCAGGTCCCAAGAGACGAGGAATTGCAGAAAGACACCGACAGACCTGGAGCTGCAAAAGAAAATTCATTCAGTTTGATGTTGCCTGGTACCTGACAGCTCATGCAGCACCACAAGAGCTGCGTTAATTGCAATTGTCAGTCGAAAATCTGAACAGTTCCAAGTTCAAAAGCCCAGAAGAAAACATTTGGCTTCGATGAGTCATGGCTTCAGAAGCTAAGAAAGCAGAACAGAAGCCAAAAGAAACTGCAGAAATTCGAGGTCAGGAACCTACTCAAAACGAAGCGTAATTAATAACCACGCTTTGCTGGGGGCCAGCGGCCGCCCAGCCGAAGGGACGGAGCTGGAGCCGCGGTTCCTGTCCTTCCTCCTGCAGCAGGTTCTGATGACATATCCATTTTAAAATAGTAAAAGAGAAAAGCAATCAGAAATAGAAAAGATGCTAAGATAATGCTTTTAACACAAAACTAACATGAGAAAAGGCACACTAGCTGTTGGTGAATCGAGCACTGAGTTACGAAGCACCCTTTAACGTCACGATGACTTACGACCAGCAGCCTGTTAAGATCTGTCCCAGCAAAGCCTCAGCACTGATCTACCCTCAGCAGGGTAAAAAGCAACACTTTCCAACACAGTTCCCAACTATCGGCACAGAGAAGTTGGAGAAGACGTTCAGTAACTGACGCTGAAGCTGGGCAGTAATTCTGTTGATCCCGGACGGCAAGAGAGCGAGGGTTGGACAACAGCGTGCAGGCAAAGCCAAAGCCTGGGTGCTCCAGCCTTGCAGTGTTCACTGGGCACCTTGGGTCTTGGTTTTTGGGAAAATCCAGTGTTGAAACTGCAGGACTGCCAGGCTGCACGGCGACAGCTTCACAGAATCACTTCTGCACCGGGCTTGCACAAGATACCATGAATTTAGAGAATGGGAAATGAAAGGGATGTTAGAACAGGCTGTTTGAAGTGGAGCACAAAACCAAAACCAATTATTTAATCGGTGCAGAAGTGCCTGAAGGGCTTGTCTTCATATGCTCTAATAAATTTCACTTCATGATAAACAGGGGAAAAAAAAAATCTGCCAAGGAAGTAATTTTCAGATGGTTAATGATCAGAAAAAAGCAGCTGAGAAGAGCAGAGGAGCAAAACCAGGTACAGTGCCACGCTCCCAGCCTCGCCTCCAGCCCCCGTTAGCTCCGCCAGCACGGCGCCAGGACGAACGGCGACTCCGTGGTTCTCTAACAGGAGGCCAGGGAGCTTCAGGCTTTATGTTCCCCCAGAATGAGATGATTTGCTCTTTTTGCACATCTTTCTCCATGAGGGAATGAGAAGGACAAAGAGATCGTGATGCAATGCAACCCTGAGCTCCAAAAACCAGAGAGGCAGGAGGCCACAAAGAGTGTTAAAATCTCCCTAAAGCTCACGGCCATTTCAGACACTTGCTTCACCCATTGCTGGCTTTAAGAAAAAAAAAAAATCTCCAGAGGCCCATAAAACACCTGGAAGAAGACAAGGGACTTCTGTTTTCCAGGACAAGCAAAAAAACTCAGCCTAAAACTCACAAAAAAACACCCCAAGATATGTCAAACAAAGAGCATGGCCGTGAAGAAGAACCAAACCCAACCCGGTGAGATCCGCTGTGCTCCAGGGCAGTGACATCCTCGCTCACGAACCCTTGGCCCTGCAGGAGCACCATCCCATTCTGCCGAAGGAGCTGCTGACAAGGAAGAATAAATATTTTCATATCCAAATTTCCATTTATCTACTTTCCATCGCTTGCTGCCAGGGCTGGAGACCGATGGCAGATTATCCGGCCACGCGTTATGATCTGACAGCGACGACGTGTTTCGTTGTGTTCTAAGTCCTTCGGGCAGAGTTTTGGAGCGGAGCTGAGTCAATATGGGAAGATTTGAGCGGGTCTGTCCACAGGTGTGCAATAAAAAGATGTTTATTATGAACATTCGATTGGATGTGCCAAAGATGACTCCAATTCAAACCCGTAAAAGCCCCCGAAACAGCTTTCCCTCAACCTATCTGTGTTTTCAATATGCTCCAAACATCTTATTTCGACAGAAGACAAGCCGTGACTGTAAACCTTTTTTGATGCCAACAAAGCAGCTTAATAGAAATGACACCTGGTGTGGTTAGGTAAAGTGGTTCCCCTTCCCTGCATTCAAAATACACCTTTAGACAAAAAAAAAAAAAAAATTTCTTAATTAAGAACTTCCCTGTTTCCACTGGTGTCTCAGCTCCGAAGCCAGCAGGATTTCACAGGAGCGACTCTCATGCCATGGGTAAAGTACAGGTCTCCCGTGCAGTGGTGCAAGTCTCCTCAGATCCACATTTGACACACAGAAAAAAATCATTTACAGCTGGGCTCATGTTAGTGCCTCCTGACATACCCCGGTCAAGGGGAAAAAAAAAGATCTGGAATTAGATTCCTCAAAAATCTGTGAGATGGGGAAGAAGAAGAGGGCTTTTCAGACACTGAAATCTTTCTAGAGTATCCTTCATGGCATCAGTTTTTCAAGCCAAAACCGCCCCTGAACATGGTGATGGTCTGGTCTGCGAAGGACAAGCCCCCGTACTCACGTGTGTTCATTCCTGCTTCGGGTCCAGCACCCAGGGCTGAAACAGAATCTTCAACTCACATTTTCAGTGGTGAAGAAATCAGCCGCAGCCTTCCATATATCATTCAAATATTTCTTTTTCCTTAAGAGCACAGACCTTATTGCTAATGTGATTTTATCTATTTTCACCTGCACGACAAACTCTCCAGTTACCTCCAGTGGGGCACAGCAGCATCGTCCACCTCCTTTTCCAGTAATGGCAGCTGAGCTCTGCTGGTCACTCATCACCCAGCAGCCTTTTTATCATTTTAGTGCTTCTGTTCCTGCTGTTTGCTCAATGATTCAATGTTCTTACAGTGCTGATCCAAACCCAAGACACGCTCCTCTGGTTGTGGGTCACGCCACGTCTGTACGAAGCCACCAGTTAACCGAGATCCCCTGTGGAAAACCGTTATGGATGCAGGATGGTTTGTTCCCATCGCAGGCTCATTTTCAGAGTCACTCCTCCTCATTCATGGTCATCTTCCACTTCACCCCAGGAAAACATGCTGGTTTTACACCAAGATTTACCTGCTGCTAACTCACTATTGAAAAAACCTGGTCTCGCGGAAGGTGTCCCGGCCCATGGTAGGGGGTGGCACTCGATGGTCTTTAAGGTCCCTTCCCACCCAAACCATCCCGGGATTCTGCAATTCGATGAACCTGGAATAACCCTGCTGTAGAACTGCACCATGCTGCAAACCAGCAGCCCCTCAAGAACACTCGAAAAACTTGTCCAAGAAAACAAGTGACAATGACGGACGATAAAAACCAGCCGATGCTTTGATGCATGCCACAGATCCCGAACCAAAAAGATGAACCTGAAGTGAACTGGAAGTATTATTCTTCAAGAAGAGAATTTTGAACTCCAAGTTCCTGAGAAAATGAAGACATGACAGATGGCTGCAAACTCTGCCCTCCAGAAACGGAACAGCAATGCCAGCACAGGGATCCGGCGCTAGCAACGGAGACGGGCAAAAATAAAGATAATGAACTGCAGACCCAAAAGCTGTGTACTGAGAGATACGGAGAACCTGCACAAGACCAAAAAAAAAAGTCAAAAAATGAAGGATGGAGAAGCAGCCAGGAAGAATGGAGCACATTCAGCCAAGAAGGGGTTCGGATGCTGTTACAAGAGCTTGCAGCTGGATGTTCCAACCCTGACCCTCTGCGGCACTTGCTCGGGGTAATGCCCCCACGCAGCTCAGCCCGGCAGCCTGGAGTGGGGGTCCCATCACCCCCATGGCTCCCAGAACCTGCCCCGCTCACCCGTCCCCCAGTTCTTTGTGTGGGATGTTTTCCGTTGTGCTGGCAGAGCAGAGAGCCCAGGCGTGGTATGAAGCAGGACGGCACGTGCAATGCTCATCGTTCACACAAATCGTTTCATTTTTATTGTTTTGCAGAACCCTGTTTACCCGAGAAGCTTTCAAAAAAGTGCAAAACATTTTTTTTTTTTAATTAATTGGTCATTAATTATCTCCCTGAAAGGAGGGGGAAGCTTCTTCGCTTTGAGAGATGGTTGGTTCTCTGCTGTTAGAGCTCAAAGTGCTGCTGTAGGCACTCCACCTAGTGGCTCTGGGACCATTGCTAATTAAAAACGCGAATGTTTGCTTTCGCCGGAGACAACGGAGCCGCCTAGAGACATGGAATGCATTTGGGAATGCTCTCGTTCTTCACACAGGGGTACAAACCTCAACACTTCATCTCAGAACACGCCACAGGACCACAAAAACCAGGGAAATTTGGATGGCCTCGACACAGACCAGCAGCGGGGTTTAAAGATAGCTCTCGGTGTTGCTTATTCTTCCTGCAACAGCCAGAAAACAAACGTGCAAAAGCAGAAGCCTCCCACACAAACTTCTTGTGATAACAGCCGGGAGCAGAGCTGCCCAAAGCCACGGTGCGTCACAGCAAGGGGCAAACTAATGGGCTTAGGCAGCTGATTGCTTTTCCAGTATCAAAACCAGCTTCTAATCCAGGGACACACAGGTTTATCCTGTGGCGGAGTTACGGTAATACCTGATATAACTTGTACAACCGCTGGAGGACTAAGGAAGATTTTGGGTTGTTTTTTAGGAGGGGAGCGCAGCTGGCTGCACGCACGCTGAGTATCCTTTGCTAAGGACACTTCTGGTTGCTCCAGGTTGGCTGCAAACGAGTTTTTCGTTCCAAGCCGTGCCGGCCAAGTCACCCAGCTCACTTGAACGGGAAAACAGACCCATGAAACCACAATATCGAGAACGGTGCACAAAAATCTTTTACCTGCTGCCAGCTACCTACAGGTTTGAAGGACAATTTATGTTTCTTTCTCCCCCAGCAAAGAGCCTGAGGAGCGGCACAGCCCAGATCTAAGGCTGGGTGCTCATACCTGGGGCAAATTAAAGATGAAGAGAATCATCTAGAATGACCCTGGAGATGAAGCAGGTTCTCTCCCATGAACACCATTGGTGCCAGAGAAGTGATCTGCAAGCACAAGACAGTAACGAAATCCAAGAAAAGGGAGGGTTTGGAACACAGTGCGGCGGAAATATTTTTCCACTGTGAGACTGTCCCTTTGAAATCCCCCACCACGGTTCATCCAGCAGGAATGGAGGGTGCTGGCTCCGTTTTACACAAGATCCAGAACCAAATTCCTTCGAAACAACGGCAGAGATGAAGCAGCTAGGCATAAAATAAACTTCACTGATTTACGATCCACTCCACTTTCCGGAGAGGTAAACAAGAGAAAAACCAGAAGACCTTTAAATCATGGTGCCTAAGGGAATCAGACACCCACATCCCCGTATTCCTGGGCCTCAGCTGGCATCTTGACTTACAGAAAACTTCAAGAGCCTCAGCGCAAGTCTTACAACCGGTGGATTATACACAGACCCTGCTGACTGGGAGGGCAGCCAGCTCCTGGTGCATCACTTAAAAATTCTGATTCGGTGACATTAAATTCTTCTGTATAACCACTACAGGCAAAAGTCACATACGGGTGAGCAATGGTGCCCTGCTTGTCTCTAAAAGTAAGGCGGTACTTATTGGTGGGACTCAAGATTTGTCTCCCAACCCAACAGCAAACACTGGGTGAGCAGCATCCAGTGAGAATTCAACTGGGTGCAAGAGGGAAGTCAAGAGCCTGGAGGAAGAACACGGTACGAGGACAGAAGGACAGGAGACATCATCCCAGATGACCTGAACACCCTGGTGCAGCATAAGACAAGACAGAATAGTTTGTGCTTTGTGGGAGGAAAGAAAATCACAAAGGAAAAACCCAGCACCACGCATTTCGACAAAAAATTTCAGTAACCCCCATGGCAGGGAAGGAAGCTCCTGAAGTCTCCACAGCCCTTCTGACCAATCCCTCAGAGCAGCTTTACACCATGCTAGGGGTCACAGGTCTGGCTGCTGTGACACCAGGTCTCTAAACGGTTTTAATTGTGCTCAAGAGGTCCCTCCACCATTCCCTTCTTACCCTAAGCCTCTGAAAGCCCAGGCTGCACTCCTGGGACGACGGGAACAGAAATCTGGCGAGCGAGCAGTACCCAGCCTTCTCTCAGACAAGGTCTTAAAAATAATGCATTCAGGAAAGAAATCACCAAGCCAACTCTCCCGCATTCCCTGCCGTCCTCTCCCCACATACATACTGCTTCATGGCGATCAGCTTGGAGTCCATGCTCTCCTGCTTGCCCTTCATCACCTGGATGTCCGTCAGCAGCTTGGTGACGTTGTCTTGCCGAACTTTTATATCCTCATTCTTTATACTGGACACCTGGAGACAGAAAGGAAGATGTCAGTGATGTTTCCTTCCTACAAAATGTTTTTTTAAGCTTCAGAGTGGATGCTGTAAATAATCCATCTCGCCTCTCTAGACCACCCGCTGCATTCACACCCGAGTGCGTTGTGGCCAGGGAACAAAACCAGCTGCCTGCAAAGCAGGTTTTCTGCAAGCAAATTACTATTTGAAAACATCCAATTCTCCCGTAGCCTAAAAAAAATAAAATCTTTTTGGATCAGAAATGCAGCACTCTGGTAGAAGTGAAGGGCTGCACGAGAGCTCTCACGGACCAGGACACTCTCATCTACGACAATCCTAAAACTAAAACCTCACAGCCACCATGACCAGGGAGCACATTTGCACTGACAACAGGAAACAAACATTCTTCTCACACACTTCCCAAAGTCTCTGCTGCGGACAGTGAACGGAACATCGGTTGTAGCAATTCAGAAAGTCATTAGCCGGTTTGAGAAGGAAAATCAGGAGGAAAAGGGCAGCTTCTCTCCACTCGCCATCAGGTCATACGTCTTTAAGATGTCTTTACATCCTTCTAACACGTTTCCCCTCTGTGAAAATGTCCATAGGAACCAAATGCCTCAGTGACAATGGCACTTTGGGTCATCCAAGAGCATCCTGGGATGGACAGAAGAGCGAGCTGCTCTCTGCTTTGGTTAATATTTGGAAAAGAATGACAAGGCCAGGGTGCTGTCTGCTCTCTGCCGGTGGGGTGGGACAGAGGGGACGACTCCAGCGGTGCCACAACGAACCTAATGCTGAAAACAAAAAAAGAGTCACAGACAAAAGGGACAGGTCCCAAGAACCTGAAGGCAGCTGATCAGCAGGATGGCATTGCAGCTCGTGCTTTGGGAGAGGGTGGGGACAGCAAGAGGAGTTGCTGCCCTAAAGAAATAACCAGTGACACCAATGTCCATCGACCTCGAGAGCACACCGATGCTCTTCAGATTAATCTTCTGGTTCGAAGCAGTTTATCTAGAGCAAGATCTGTCGTATACACTTACGCTGGTGACTTTCCTCTTGATGTTCTCCAGGAGCCGTTCCTGGCCTCGGATGAAGTATGGATGCTGGAATTCAGTATCGTCTTTCTCTGGCTTCACCAACCCTCCCTGCTCGATGTGGACAACCTTCCGAAAGCCATCTGAAAAGCAAAGGGAGAAAAGCTTAACAGGCTAAATAGGAACTTGAGAAAGCAGAAACCAGCACAAGTTACCCTTGTTCGCTTAAACACCCAGTGCTCTGTCACTGCGGTACTCCTTTCCAACCGATCTCATCCTAAAAATGCCACATGGGACGAGAAACCCTCCCTGAAATTGAGGGGATCCACTTCCACATCCTAGAATCATTCTGAAAAACGCCTTGTGCTGCTCTCACAAGACCAAGTTATGCCACCGCTTGGCTGATAGCACGGGTGAGCAAGAAGAAAGGCTGGAATTTCTGGAATGAAACCAAGAGTCTCCCATTAACCTCAGCAGGTCCTCATCAAAGCCCCCCTCCCAGGGAACTGTCCCAGTATAGGAGCAAACAGCCCCTCGCCTTCTCAGTGCAGAGCAAGCCGAGGAAAGACAACTATTTCAACAACACTTTTTTCAGGAATACCACCAAAACTCGAACATTTCGCACACGCTCCAGGCAATCGCAGAGGGCTGATGTTTTTTTATTCAGGGAATAAAACGGGTTCTGAGAGCAATGAGCCATGGACTCAGCAACACGCACGATGCAGATGAAGCATGGCTGCCCATCATCCCACACACTAATGACAACACGGACGCTTTGGGGACAAAACCCCGAGAGTGTCCTCCAGCACAGGATGGGAGATGAGTTATTTCTGCATTTAATTGGGCTCTCAAACCCCCCCATTCTCCTTTTCAGTGCCGGCTCTGCGACCCGACCCCATGATGCAGACAGCTGCTGCCGGCACGCCTTCAATAAATCTGCACACTCCAGGCACCCTGATCCTGAACTGGGAAATAAGGAGGAATTTCCTTATAGCAAAGGAGACCCCACGGCACAGAAGGTAACCGACTTCCCAAGGGCTTCAGAGCCTTTCCAAAAAAGTTCCTGCTGAGGGAGGTGCACAACACCCCTACGGCAGAGCTGCCCGTCTGTTGCTCTCTGCAGACAGGGTGAGCAGTGCCGAAGCAGACATTCACATTCACAATCTACTCACCTTCATGATAAACCTAAAACTCTTTAAAACCTGTTTAGTCCACTTTAAGACATATAAATTCACATTGTTTTTTTTCTCATTGTAATACATGACGATGAAAAACATCCTGGCCCAAAACAATTCCCCAAATTTTTTGTAATTCCCACAGCAACTCAACCTCCTGGTGAGGGTGACAGTGCAATTCCTGCGCTGCCTGGGGACAGCAGAGGCACGGCACGCTGCAAAGGGCTTCCTCAACAGTTCAAGTCTTCCCGTGTACTTAAACCACCTAAAAGCCACTCAAAAGTGGCGCATCAAAGTATTTTTGGATCTGAGCATTTCTGTAAACCACTCAGACACATGAAGAGTGTGACGTGAGCTGCTCAGACCACAGCTGTGGTTACAAAAAAAATAAAAAAAAAAAAGCTTCCTGCACTTGCAGCAGAAAGTGATTTGGAGAAATTACCCCTTATTGTAGTGATATTAACCAGTGTTCAGTTATTCAAGTGATCCTTAAAAACTCAAGGCCCCGGTGCTGGAGTAGCGAGTGTGCCCCACAGCTATTCAAAGAGCCCGTGTTGAAAGGTAATGAAAATGTCATCCTTTCTAATAACATCGGAATGCTCTCTGCAGCCACATCTGGAGCATTAAAGTTAATCCCCGATCTAACCTCCACGTGAGAGGTGTATGAAAGGCATCCTTTATGCTGCTGCCTATCGCAAGGACCCGCAGCCAAACCGTAACGGCAGCTCCGTGCGCGCGGGGAGGAAGCTGAGCAGACTGCCGTGAAGCAACGTCTCGGGGATAATCCCAGAACGTTCCCTGTGAGCTGGCAGGAAAGAGCAGCGACGAACGCGCCCATCAATCCCGAAGCATTTCCACAGTCAGGCAGTTCTCCATTTCCTTCCACATCCACAGGGTCAGAGGAGGATTAAAGAAGGGGGGGAGCATGGAGAAAAAGAATATTGGTGGATTGTTAGAGGCTGGGGAAGCAGTAGCACGGAGACAGTCAGAAGATGCTTTGGACAGTTCTCCATCCCTGTACCCAAGCTGAAACACCAGCTGGGATCCAGTTGCTCATACAGCAGCCAGAGCAGGAGGAGAGGTGATGTATACAGGCTGGAGAGGTGGGTGTGTACAAACCTCACAAAGTTCATGAGAGTTGGAAAGGACCTTAAAGATCATCGAGTTCCAACCTGACAGCCATGGGCAGCAACCTGGGGTAGTGGGAGGTGTCCCTGCCCACCACAGAATCACAGAATGTTAGGGATTGGAAGGGACCTCGAAAGATCATCCAGTCCAATCCCCCTGCCGGAGCAGGAACACCTAGATCAGATCACACAGGAACGCATCCAGGCGGGCTTTGAATGTCTCCAGAGAAGGAGACTCCACAACCTCTCTGGGCAGCCTGTTCCAGTGCTCTGTCACCCTCACTG
>VZTO01015056.1:16757-35095 GCA_013400615.1 Syrrhaptes paradoxus
AGGAGAATGGATGGAGAGCAGCCCTGAGGAGAATGACTTGGGTGTTGGGGGATGAGAAGCTCAACGTGACCCGGGCATGTGCGCTGGCAGCCCAGAAACCACCCGTGTCCTGGGGGCATCTCCAGCAGCGTGAGCAGCAGGGCGAGGGAGGGGATTGTCCCCCTCTGCTCCGCTCTGCTGAGACCCCCCCTGCAGTGCTGCATCCAGCTCTTCAGGTAACACAGAAGTACACCATCAGGCTGAAAATGAAGCCATTTGAGAAAAAATACAGCAATAACTGCACAGCCGTACTAGAAACAAGCAAGTCCCAATAACCCCAGCGTAGAAACTCATCTTCCATTCCAGGTATCTTCATCTTTCCTCCATGTCCTTCAGCAATCCCCATTCTTCAAGCAAACAGGACAAGTAGCACAGGGACAAACTCTGAATTTAGTTTCAAGTTTGAACATACATAACCCATGTCTCTCAACTCTGAAATAAATTGAAATCCTCATGCTGCCACCAGTTGCGAGCTAAGAAATCCCTTTCACAATTTGAGTAAATCAAAGCCCCTGTAACACCGATTGGGAAGAACAGGATCAGTGTTAAAAACCACATAAAGTGCAGAAAAAAGTTATAAGCACCTGAAGATGGAAGTTACATTTACTCATTTTCTAGACGTGAAGCTGAATTTTCCATGTGGTAGTGTCCCTGAACATATCAGAAAAATCCAAAAGTCTGGTCGAGGGCAGGAATTTTGTTTGGAGAACCCGACTCCTGAGGTCTTAAAAACTAAAAAATCTCATTTCTGATTAGAACATGGGTTTTTTTTCCAGAAGCATTGAACCACTTGGGACAGGCACTGTTAGAAAGAAGTTTCAGCCCTGTCTTAACTTAGTCTTGGAGATTTATCACTTCTTTTCCCCCCCTTTTAACAGAACACCGTATCCCTCAGCTGTGCTTTTGTCCCATCACCCAGTTCTGCTGCAGCTCCTGTGTCCCTGCTGTTGAAAGGAGGAGCTGACACCCGGGATGACGTTATTCCCCTGCCTGTTTAACACCACATCCAGCGAGAGGGAGCAGAGCAGGCAGCTTGCTTTCTGCTTCTTATTCCCCCAGGTGTGAGCCGGAGAGGCAGCTTTCACCTTGTTTTCCAAGCTCACGCTCAGGCTTATCCCATTCCAAACCGTTCCAGGATACGTGAGTACTAACGACACCTGCAGACACGGGCTTTAGAGGGAATGATCACCCTCCTCCCTCCGAATGCGAGTCAGATGTGGCGACAGGACAGACAGAAGCACAGCTGGAAAGGTCATTTGGAGATGAGAAGCCCGTCCTCCTGCAGGTGACATCCCATCCTGCTTGCTGAGCCTTCCTACCTGCTGTCCTGCCTGTCCTCCCACAAAAGAAACTGCAAGCGAGGCGAAAAGCAGTGAGAAGCGATGTTCTGGAGGTGTCTGGCTGTCCCGTGTTTAACTACATGTAGGTAGCTCAATGCCATCCCTGTTGTCCTAGCACGGTTTGGGATTTTGGGAATCCCTCTCCTCAACGGTGACGGGAAACGGAGCATTCCCTGATCTTCGGGGAACCCCTGACCCTTCTCAGAGAGCTCTGCAAGCAGGTGCTGCTTTTCATGTTCAAATGTGTGTAAGTAAAAAACCAAACAAACAAACCCCAAACCAAATCAAGTTTTCAAAGACACAAGGGCTGATGGAAAGGGAAAAGAATTAAATCTCTTTATAGCCACAGAAGAGAGGAAAGAAGCAGAGGATTTAAACTGTAGCTGGGAAGGTTTGGGTTCGACATTCAGCAATGGACTCCACTGCTTCACTATCCTCACACCGACAGTGTTTCCTTGACAAACTTACTCGTGTTTCCTTGACAAACTTTGATTGCTGGAGGCTTGGAAAAAATAGGTGAGAGGGGAGTGATCAGGAAAAACACAGTAGTTGATCCTGCCTCAAACTGAGGACTGGACTAAAGGATTGTGAGGTCCCTCCAGGCTCACTCTGCTATGACCCTATGGATTACTTTTTTAATAACTGCTGTTTAGAAGAGCAAGTTCATTCAGTGCTGGCTCTACATGATGCTGGCAGCAGCATCCCCTCAAGAAAGTGAGTGGAAAATGAACAAGATCAAGCTTAAAACCACCACCTGGTCCCCAAAACCTGAGTGACTGCAAAGCCAGCAAATCCTCCCAACTCAATGAGATGTCCCTAACATTAAACCCGGGCACAGGAGGGGAACCTGTTCCAGGATGAACTTTATGTTTTGTGCTCCAAGCTGCCCAGGAGATACTCACACATGTTGAGCTGCCGGACGAAGCTGGCCATGTTGTTGTGTTTGAAGTACTTTGGAAGCACCTCCTTGGCAAATTGGCCTTGGTCAAACACATGGAAGCTGTTTCCACTCTGTCCAAAAAAAAACAAAACAAAAGAAAGTATTATTAAACACCGTTACACAGAAAGAGAGAGGAAGCCTTTTTGTTTCCCAAAGAGAATTCCACGCTGCTGTGGGTGGGATCAGTAACAGCCCCATCTCTCAGCGTCCCTCAGCTGCAGGTAAAAATGTCATTTACCAGCTTTGTGTGAAACTGTCACCATCAGCCCAGCAGGATGAGGGAGGGGATTGTCCCCCTCTGCTCCGCTCTGCTGAGACCCCCCCTGCAGTGCTGCATCCAGCTCTGGGGTCCTCAGCACAGGACAGACACAGAGCTGTTGGAGCGGGGCCAGAGGAGCCACGGAGATGGTGCGAGGCTGGAGCAGCTCCCGTGCGAGGACAGGCTGAGAGAGTTGGGGGTGTGCAGCCGGGAGAAGAGAAGGCTCTGGGGAGACCTTCTGGCAGAACTTCTGGGGGGCAGAACTGCAGGAAAGATGGGGAGACCCTGGCCCAGGTTGCCCAGAGCAGCTGTGGATGCCCCATCCCTGGAGGGGTTCAAGGCCAGGCTGAATGAGGCTTTGGGCAACCTGGGCTAGTGGGAGGTGTCCCTGCCCATGGCAGGGGGTGGCACTCGATGGGCTTCAAGGTCCCTTCCCACCCAAACCACCCCGGGATTCTACGACCAAGGCAAGCTCCCACAACCACAGTCCAGAGGAACGTCAACTGCACCATTCAGCTCCCAATGCAGGCAGCGCTCAGCCTGTCGCCGCCGCTCAGCTGAGCCAGGGCAACCAGCCATGGGAGCACTCAGCCCACAGGTGCTAAATCACGTTTCCTTGCACTCAGCCCAGCAGAAGAACATTCATCCGTCCATCAGCAAGGGAAGACAGAGAGCTGAGAACTTGTTACACTGTGAACCAGCTACTAATGCTGAGGAACCAGCAGAGCACAACTCCCCAGAGTTAACAATACCACCCAGGAGGTGAAGCGGGCTACAAACATCAAACCTCAGTTTGCAAAACTGCACATCTATTAATTCCCCAACTTGTCCCAATTAACTTGTTTTCATAGCTACAGCAACGGCCAACAATCTTCCGAGCAAATAAAGACAACCAGGCTCGTCCGACTTCAAGCCCCGACATCTGCAAACAAACGGAGACAATTCCAGGTCTGCCCAGGCTCGGGCAGCTCGTGGTGCCCGTGCAGACGCGGTCCAGAGCAGCTGAAAGCAACACACCTGCTGCTGGTGGAGCCAGAGCAACGCCAACAAACAAGTTTTATTTTTTCACTGCGACTGATAAACATTTTCTACACGTTGATGTAAAAAGCAGGAATAGGTATGTGGCGGGAGGAAGCAATCCTGCCCCTTCTGAACCCCGAGGTACCTCTGCTGCAGGATTTTGGAAAACGACTTATCACCAAGCAGAACAGTGTGTGCCAGGAATAACTAGTTATTATGACTATTATAACTATCTTAACTAGTCGTCAGGATGGTACTGCAGCCATTTAGCTTTCGGGTTTGTGGTGCTGTTCCATCTCACGTGGTTTCTATCATCTCTCTGGCATGCTGAGCAGGAATTATGCCGTCAACATGAGCATCTGCAAACCAGCATCAGAAGGGATTTGAATCCTGGCAAAGCGACACAAGAACCCCAAATGCATTTTACAACCTGGATTTTCTTCCATGACAAAGTCCTGCTCCATCCTCCTGCTAATATAGTCCCACCAGCACACGGTGCTGGCAGCAGCACTGGAGCAGAGCCAGGCGTGATGAGCTACCAACAAGTCGTTGCATGGCCATGAAGCCATCAGAATTCTGAGTTTAAAAACAGAGCGGCAGGGCCAGGCTGGACCACCCACACGAGAGCCTTTAGGACTCCAAAGTCCCCCCCCAATCACAACAGTGACTCCTGGAAAGCACCTTCACAGGCACGGGCTGATATTTCCAGGCATCCTGGTTCCAGCTGGGACGGCTTTAACACTCTGCACAGCAGCGGGTGCGAGGCTGTTGGGGTTTGTGCTGAGGAGAAGCTGATCACACACCAATGGGCAGAGCTGCTGCCAGGACACTCAAGGACTTTCCAGCTTCTCTGCGGTGCCCGTGTCTGCAGGGGCAGGAGAAGCTGGGAGGGAGCACAGCCCCAGTTCCCAGCCCAGGATTCCACCTCAGGTCTGGGACTGAGACCCAGACTGGCCGATGGTCTGTTCCATCCCATGCCCGGCATGGCCAGGAGAGAGGCAAGGGGTGTCCGGAAGCACTCTCTCCTGCTCCAGATTATGCCCCTCTGGGTCAGCCCTCTCTCAGGGTAGACTCAGTCTCTTGGACTCTTGAGCTTTTCTGTCTGTTCTGGGGTTGCAGTTTCGGGACTCTCCCTGCTCCAGGATCGCTGGCCAGGAACGGGCTGAGCCTTGGTCATCGGGTGGTGAGCAGTGTCACCATCTATCACTCACTTGTATACTTGCACATATTACTATATTATTCTCATGATTATTACCATCATGATTATTATTGTACTTTAGTTCTTAAATTGTTCTAATCTCACTCCACGAGTCTCTTTTCCCCCACCCTTTTCTCTCCCCCTCTCCAGAAGCAGGGAGGGTGAGCGAGTGGCTGTTGGGGTGTTTTGCTGCCAGCCAGGGGCAAAACCACAACACTGCATTAAACTAGGTTGTGCTGCGCCAGGTCAGAAGAGCCCCCTCACCCATTACTGGGCTGAGCAAGAAGACGAACACAAAACCACACACGCCCTGCAAACTCCAGTCTGGCCAGATCAGCGCTACAGCCAAACACCATGAGCATCTACGGACAGTCTCCAAGGCCCAGCACGAACCTCTAGGGAAAAGATGAGGCCGAGATCTTCCACAATGACATAACAGTATCAGACCAGTATCCACAAGACTACATTTTCAGACAGGTACAGCTTATGTTTGAAGTTACTGGGCAAATTCAGTACAACATTCATCCTAAAGATTTAAGACTACTAAAGAAAACCCTCAGACTTTAAAAGATTCCACCTGCCGGTAAGAAAAGCAGGTAAGGTTTTATTAAGAGTTGACAGTTTGGGCTTTTTGGTCCATGGGCTTTTTTACTCCTTCAGAGGATTCATCTGTGTTTATTTGTTTTCATTAAGGTCCTTTACTTCTTGTCCAATCCTTATGTGTACTCCAAGTTGATTCTTATAGTAAAAAATGCAATAGGAAGATGGCAATGACGGAAGGCAGCACACACTGGCCACCTCCCTAAAGATGGCAACCCACAAGAAAGAAAACATTTCCGAGTCCCACTCCAAGCCTTTTTGTTTTGCTGGAGTTGCTCCACTCCAGAATTTTGGCTTTTTTTGCCCCCTACAATAACAAAGCTTGCTGGTGGCCTCCACTGCGCACTCCACAGCACCACAGCCTTTCGCTGTATGTTGCCGCACCCAAAACACTCCGCTCCCATTATCTCCGTCCAGATCTCCCAACCTGCCTCCCCACCCCACTGCTCCTGCCCAGTCCCGGGGATCTGCGCAGGTTTAGCTACTCCACAAGAGTCCATCCATGCCACCAACAAGTGTTACGAGATTTTTTCTTCTATTTTCACGGAAGGGTGGCTCTTATGGCCTCCAGCTTCAGGAGTTTCACCCACGTCTCAAGAAAGAACAGGTCCAAAGAAGGGGGGAGGAAGAGAGACCTCAAGACAGCCTCCCAACCTTCAGATCTATCAGAAGCACCACATTCTAGCCTGTTTATGGCCAGCTTATGCACATTTTCTTGTACTCACACCAACCACCTTTCACTTCACCAGCTCTTCTCCCTTTCTGGAGCCAGTCCAACGCCAATCGGCACAGAAACATGCCCACCACACATTGCCGATGCTGAGAGTGGCTGCTGCTGCAAAGCAGTAGAAGACCTGGGCATAAACTGGAAGTCTACGTCTAGAGTAGGTCAGTGTCTTACGGGAAAATCAACCTGAATGAAATTGTCTCTAAGCGACGGGATTATTTGCACATTGAGGACCAAATCAACCCTGCACTGGCATTCACCAAATTCTGCCACATTTCTGTTATTCCAGTTCTCAAGGTTGTCTTGTTTCTTCTCCATGGCCTTCCAAATCTTTGCTGTGTTAAAAAAGCCCAACAGCGCTTTGTGAAAATGTTCTCAACGCACCTTCTGCGTCAAAGCCGCTATAAAAACCGCCTTCAAAAAGACAGTTCCAGGATTTGACCTTTGAGCAGCTCCGCCGTAATTTTGCTTCAGACTGGAGCAACCCTCTAAAAACTAACAGTTGTCTCTGCTTTAGCCAGTACCTCCCCCACAATTCTTACATTAATCCTCATCTTCTCCACTTTCATTGATGATTTTCCATGCCATAGAGTATCAAATGCTTTGCGGAAGTCCAGACACATTAGATCTGCCCCAATTCCTTCATCCAAAAAGGATTTGTCATGTCCAGAGGAGAGGGGAGGAGGTACAATCAATTTTTGGTAAATCCAGGTCGTATTTTATCACATTTTCATTTACTTCTATGGCTTTAGTTATTCTCCTCCTCAGAACCATCCCCAAAGCAAACCCATCAAGGTCAGACTAGTTAGCCTCCTCTTAAAATCAAATATCTTGTACAAATGAGGCCAAGCGTCTTTCTTGGGGTGACTGCTGATGTTGCAGAAAGGGGGCGAGGGGGCTCCTGTCCCAAGTCCCTCTTCTCCTTCCCTGTGAGGGACCATTTCCCAGCAGTTACCAGGGTTTGTCGAAAGGGAAGAAACGATGCAGGCGGATCTCTTCACAAGGCACTGCAGAAGTTCTGCCGATAAAGTCGATCTTGCGTAATTTCGGTGTAATTTTATCTTGACGTGTTCCAAGTCCAGTTCAGACAGCATCAAACATTTGAGCAGAGATCGGGTTGTTTGGTCAAAAGCCTCGGCTCTCCCCAAGAGGGGGACAACGTGAAGTCAAGATGACTCATGTAACACTAGATATCTTCACCGTGTTGGCCAGCACCGTCCTCACTCCTTGTCTAGACAGGCTCTGGCCACCCACAGCATGCTCCAGGTCTCCACATCTGCACTGGAGCCCTCCTTGCTCTTCCCTTTCTCCTCCTGCAAAGCCTCGCCGGCTTCAGATACCATTTATTCTTCTGCTGGACAAAAAAGGAGGTGCCTCCAAAGAATTTTATAAAACTGATGCTAGAGAAGAAAAGTCAGTTGATTAAGGAAAGCCTCTGAGTTTAGGCTTGGTGCAGAAAATTCTCCTTCAGATCTTCTACCTATTTGGACATGCAGTTTATAAGAGACATAAGCCTGTGAAATAAGCAGGAAAATCCCGACTTTAGTGCAACAAAGAAAAGGTTCAATATGATTTCCCAACGCTGACGTGCCAGACCTATTTTGGAAATGGCAATGCTGATCCCCTGGTGCAAGCGTCGCTGCACAGTGAAACCATCCAGATGGGAGGGACGCAGGAAAACCGTGACCAAGCAGAAAAAAACAAGTTGTGTTATCGGAGTCTTACAAAGTCAGCCAGAAAATGAAACCCTTGCAAAACGAAAGCTGATCAACTAAGGCAGATATTAAAAAAAAAAAAAAGAGATTACAATATTAGTGTTTATTTTAAAAAATTTAACATTCAGATTTAGGAGACTAGTGTGAGATTTCACAATTCTCAAATTCCAGTTTAAATCTGATTATTAAAATTATGGAAATATTTACAGCTATCATCTGAAATGTTAAAAAAAAAAAGAAGAAAAAAAACCCCCAAACAGTAACTTTCGGGCTCCACCACTGTTGAGAGCAAGATTAACCCCATGAAATTCTCTTACATCCCAGCAATGAAGATGAACTAGATGTTCTTCATGCTTCTCCAACAATGAAGAGAATTTGTTTAAGCCTCAGAAACTCAGGAATCAGAAAAATTTCCCTGTTTCTTTCACCTTCCAGCCTAAAGATGAGGCACATTTTGAAGCAGCACAGTTCTGGGACGATTTAGAGCACCCCAGCTGCCCTGAGTTCCCTGATGGATGCAGCCAGAGGCAGTTTTGCCTTCCCTGGCTCCTTGCTGAGTTCTTGGACCTGGCATCCTGGTTACCACCGAACTCAGGACATGGAAGCGGACCATGAAAACAGACGTGTTGGGAGGGGAGAGGGAAGGGAAGGAGGAAGCCATCTCCAGCAAAAGGACCGCCAACAGGACAGACTGAAGCCTTTCCTAGCACAGCAAAACACAGAGGACAGGAGGTGAGTGGTGACAGCCTTTTTCACCAAGGGAAAACTGTGCCTGAGAAAGTTGGTGGCCTATTATGATGGTCTACAGCGTTGGGGGATAAGGGAAGAGCAACTGACATCATCTACCTGGACTTGTGCAAAGCCTTTGACACCGTCCCACACGACATCCTTGTCTCTAAAATGGAGACATGGATTTGGCGGAAGGGCCACTTGGTTGATAAGGAACTGGCTGGATGGTGGCACCCAAAGAGTTGTGGTCAACGGCTCGATGGCCAAATGGAGACTGGTAATGAGTGGTGTTCCGCAGGGATCGGTACTGGGATTGGCGCTATTTAACATCTTTGTGGGAGACATGGACAGTGGGATCAGGTGCACCCTCAGCAAGTTTGCAGATGACACCAGGCTGTGTGGCACAGTGACACGCTGGAGGGAAGGGATGGCATCCAGAGGGACCTTGAGCAGCCCGGTCTAGTGGGAGGTGTCCCTGCCTATGGCATGGGGCTGGAACTAGATGATATTTAAGGTCCCTTCCAACCCAAACCATTCTATGATTCTATGACACAACGGCAGCCCCGGGCAGCAGTGCCAGCGTGGCAGGATCCAAATGGGCTCCAGAGCTTCCATCCCTCCGGGTTACTCCGTGTTTGGACATGTCAAGTGCCAATGAAGAAGCTTGAGCAAACCAAAGCCCCTGAAGGCATGTGCCTACAGCAGCCAGCGCTGACGGAACGCATTTCCCTGGGCTTCCCAAAGGACAGACAGAGATTTTCAGAGAGAGATTGAGATCGCAGCTTGCAAGGGAAAAAGCCGACATCTCCAGCACCACAGCCGTCTCCAACCACGCAGCTCAGAAGCACATGACCGGTGGCTGCCCAGAAGGTGCAGAGATAAGTGTTGAAGGCCAGCGAGGAAGAGGAAGCTGAGGAGATAAAACCGGGGTCCAATGAACCATGGAATGCCAAAACCTGCCTGGTTTCTGGGGACCATGCTGTGAACTAGACCAGGGCACTGAGCTCACACACGTGCAAAAAAATGCCAAAAAGTGCAGGAAAAAGATCAGGGCTTTGAGCAGAGCAAAGGTATCTGCACTTTTATTTACAAAACATATTAAAATACAGCCTGTGAAAAATACATGGCTATTGGGGGGAAAAAAAAAGACAAAGAAGGAACTTCTGCATATAAAAAGTGATTTAAAATTAGCTCTTTCCCAGTCTTTATAACCCAAAGTGAAAACATTCCGTGCTGGAAGTGGTATCACAGGAACAGGGATCCTCCTGGGCTAGACCAGGGAGTCCTAGACCCAAAAAAAGGCAAGGAACACCCTCAACCCAGAAAAAGGCACGGAATACCCTCAACCCAGAAAAAGACAAGAAATAATCACTCCTTTGTGGGTCAAACCAGAAATTTTCATTGAATAAGGCTGAGAAAATTCCTCAGCTTCTGTAATCAAGAATGCTGGGGAGGAGGATGCACCGAATACACAGTGGGACCCGCAGCAGCCGCTATTTATCCAGTAATTGATATAATTACAGTGGGATCCAACAGTTAGATTGTGAAGTTCCATGGCAGATCAACTACTGAAATAATTTACTCGCGTCAACCACCAGTTATAACGAACAACTTAGGGTTCTGTGCACACATCACCCATGTGCAGTTGACAGCGTTGCTCCTCTTTGACAAAGAAAACACAAAAAACCCGCGGAAAAACTGCTGACACCTCCCAGGACAGAGTTTCTTCCAAGCTCTGCATCAAGCTGCCCTGAGCCCTGACAGCAACGTCATCCCACAAAACACATCACCTTCTACTTTGCACAATTTATCTGAACACCTCTCTGGCTCGCAGGAGGTTACGGTTCCACATGGAACTGAGGACTCGCTGCCGGCACGGGCGAGCAGCGGCTCCGTCGCGCACGTCTGCCGCTCAGCCTTGACCAGCAGCAGCTCCCACCAACACCTCCACCAGCAGCCTTAACCCTGACACACCAGAAAACAAACAAAAAAATATAAATCAGGTTTTAGCATGTTCAGGCGGTTCATGAAAGGGTCTAACAAGAAGCAGCGCCAGCGCAAACATGGGGCAGGATCGTGCGACCCAAACCGGAGCAGGTGGCTGGATGCAGACAAGGCAGAGCAGCTGCTTCGGAAGGAAACGAAGAGCCCAGTATAAGCAAGACAGCACAGGACCAGCGCTACACAGCCTTCACCGGAAAAATGTCCCTGGGCTGGAAAACTGCTCCTTGAGGCAGTTCAGGAGCTTCTGTGCCACGCAGGAAGAGGACAAACAATACCTCAGCATCCAAAAAGTTGTCAAAGTGATTTACAGAGGGAGAAGGTACGGTTGAGGCGGACACCTGCAGAGCCGAGGTTTCACGGGACGGTCGCTCAGTGCTCGGTTTTGCAGAGTTACCATCTCAAAGGCCATTCCACGCAGCATTTAGAGCAGCTGGGGTTTTTTTGGCTCTGCCCTTCAGCTCTAAGGAGGGGTTCTCCATTAAGCGCTACCTCTCAAAGCTCTCTGACTTCAACCTCCCAACATTGGGCCTTTGCCTTCCGATTCGAAATGCACCTTTTAGCTTGACTGAGATAAAAACACACCCCTTGAATTTCAATTTGATTGAAAACCCAACACAACCACAGCTCCCATTGCCCTGTACAAACACACACTCGATTTTGACCCCCATGCTTACCGGCATTTTACTCTGTATTTGCATTGCAAACACAGAACTTGAAAATAAATAATTCAAACAGAAAAGCTGTGAAAAACGGCTGAATTTGGTTCTATTTTATGAAAAGCCCAACGCCCGATTTCCCAGACCCTCACCCTATATACCAGACTGGATCAACTGCCCCTTGCAAAACCACAGAAGGTGGGTTCGGCCACCAGGAATCCTGTTCTTGAAGGACCCAACTGGTGACAGACACTTTCAGCACAGAGTAATTTTCCTCGCACAGGCGAGGACCTCAGCACTGACCTCAGGAGAGCTGGCCTTGACTTCGTCAAGCTGTGCAGGACGTGTTTACAGGCACAAGCTGCTGCAGAGGTTATTTCATGCGCTCTGCTCCCCTCCACCGACCAAGAGCATTAACGGAGCCACCAGACAGGCACGACGGTGTGGAAAAAGCACCTCGCTTGTGCTTTGCTGAAAACCAGAATGCCGTGGGGGCCTGGCTGTTCCACACACGGCTGCTTTCCAAATCTGAGTCACCCTCTCAAACAGCCCAGCCACCTCTCTGGGTTTAATTCACGGCAAGGCTCAGGGTCACTTACAAGCCCGTATCGGTCTGGACTGTAACATCCATCCCATTGCTCACCACGGGGACTTTCCTGCTCTGGAATCTGGGCTTCTGCTGCAGCAGAAACCATCTAACCATAGAGCCAAAGGATGGTTTGGGTGGGAAGGGACCTTAAAGCCATCCAGTCCCACCCCCTGCCATGGGCAGGGACACCTCCCACTAGCCCAGGTTGCCCAAAGCCTCATCCAGCCTGGCCTTGAACCCCTCCAGGGATGGGGCATCCACAGCTGCTCTGGGCAAACTGGGCCACTGCCTCACCATCCGCATAGGGAAGAATTTCTTCCCAAAATCTCATCTAAATCTCCCCTCTTTCAGTTTATAACCAATGCCCCTTCTCCTCATCCTTTCACTACACTCCCCCATAGTGTTTCCCAAAGGAGAAACCTGCTGCAGAGTCAACAAGACTGGCTGTCCCATGTCGGACTGGGGTCTGGAGAGATGAGATCCCACCTCATGTGCTTGGGGAAAAGCCTACGAAAGACAACACCAACTTTCCCTGACAAACTGAAACCAGCAAACGGCAGGGCTGGTACTTCTGAGGGCAGAAATCACATCCAGGCATTGTTTTATAAGAAACAACCCATCCTTCTTGAACTCTTTTCAAGTTCTCCTCCAGTTTTGGCCCGTGCCCCATGGCTGTGGGGAGCGATTACACAACCTGCGAGTGCCATGACGAGCTCTCTCCTTTTAAACTTGCTGCCCAGCAATCCCGCTGGGTGCCGTCTCATCTTTACATGTGAGAAGCCCTAAAACAATGAGGAAAATGCATTTCTATCTTTGTGCCCTATGGAAAACCCAGCTCAGCAGGCTGAGGCCGAAAGGAGAGGTCCAGCGATGGAGCAGGACAGCGAAAACAGATTGCGGTACCTCCCCCAGAACACTTTTGGCCTCTGATTAGCAAATCTGAGTCTCTGAAGGGAAAGTGGCAACATTAAGTTGACAAAACAGGGCAGGATTTATGGATGGGGGAGGGCAGAAGCCCGGCTGTGGCAGCATCTGATGCTGAGGCTGAGATAAATGCCCAAAAGCCATCCTGCCCTTCAGACAGGCAGTGACCACACCTGGGGCAAGATCTGAACCATTAACCTCGTCTGGAAGGATGGGGGATGTTTCCAAGATGAGAAAGTTATTAAAAAGTGTGTCAACAAACCACAGAATTTGAAGACTTTACCTTCAAAGAAGTCAAATGAGAAGTTATATATTTTAAAAAGTGTATTGTGCTTCTTTATCTCCCCCTTACATTTATTTTCCTGCTTTCTGCTGAGATGATTTCTCCTCTTAACGCCCACAAAAGATCCCTTTCCTCACTACAAGCACTCAGAGATCCATATTCTGGGGCCCCTACAGCTTGTTTCTTCCATCTATTACTAAAATAAATTAAAAGAAAGGAATTAAACACAGTGAGCAGAGAATAATCAAATACTGGTTACCTGAGTAAACTCAAGGATAATCAACTACTTTGTTTCTGTATCACAGTCTGTATTAATTAAGAAAAAAAAAAAAAAAAAAGCTGAGAGAACTACTTTGGGGCAGAGCCAATCTTTCCCCAGGTTTCCACAGATTCCACGGATGCACCGAACATTTACTTTCAACACCAGGGAGAACACAGGGCTCAGATGCCTGACACAGTCACTCCACACAAGCAGCATCCTGCTTCTGAAGTGACAATCATCAGGATCTAAGACTTGACGACAGATCTTAAGAGTTGTATCCACCCAGACCATGCTTCCTTAGCTCTTGCCAAGACCTAGAAGATTTGTCCACTTACCAATGATGGTTAAAAAAGAATAAATCTATTTATCGGACTGGCAAAGTTGCTTCAGAATGAAGTTTCAATCTGGGCTGAACCTCAGTGCTCCAGCTGTCCAAGCTGCTGCGCCGCTCCTCCTGCACACTGTCACCCCACAGCGAACACACAGGAAATAAAAGTAGTTCAGCACTTGGGGAACAAAGCAGGAGATGGCACATTTTGCACAGGCCAAGAACAGGGACCTGGATAGCTCCCGCGAAGCCACCTCGCTCAGCTCACTGCTTCAGCAGACGCAAAACCAGCGGCTGCATCTCCCTTCCCCACCTTTGCCCTCTCACCTCCCTTGCCTCCCAGGAGGGCTCGTACAGCCTGGGGTGACCACGTCACAAACCAAAACGGTCCCACTGAACAATCACCCCAAGGGAGCACGGGCAGGAAACTGCTAGAGGGAGAGAAGCGAGCAGTCAGGATCTCCTCCGGCCAGCCTCAACACCAACACCGCCTTCCTTCTCCACGCAGGACACTTGCAAAAATTGTTTGGGCAAGGAGAAATGTAAAAATGTCAGCAACGTTCTTTACCGGTCGACATAAGCAAAGTATATATTCCTATTTCATAGAATTCCATAGCACGACAACTTGCACGTAGATACTAATTCCATGGATGTTACTCTGTGTTCCCAGTGGCACAGCTTCACCTAAAAACCTTCCAAACTGCGAACCTGGCTGCTAAAGCATGCTTATACTTTCAAATCAGAGGCCCAAAGTTTTCACAGCAGCCCCAAAACATCTCTCACACCCACCCCAGGAGCAAGGCGACCTGCCTGGCCCCAAACACGCGGGGAGCGGGGTGATGCCACCCGTCCCCTGCTCCTCACTGCAATTTCTCAGGGTATTCCAGCAACAGAAAAAGGAATCTGAACTCATGAAACCTTTGTTTGCTTTAGTAACAGGACAAGGCGCTTGTTCAGAGGCGATGACTTGCAAAGTGAAGAGCGATGCAATATCTGCAGCGAACAGCCAGCACAGGGCTTTCATCTCATTACTGCCACGTTGAGTCAGATAAGCAAACAGTTGGAGAGCAGCTACGAGCAAGGGTTATGACAAACCATTCCCAGCACCTTTAGGCTTTTATTTTGGTCCTTATCTCTCCTGATTACCCTGAGCAGCAGCTCCAATCGTCTTAGCTCCTCACTCCCATCTGAAATCAAACCTCAGTCCTTCTTCACTCTTCTCAATATCACCATGTTCCTCCTCCCTCAATAGTTTTGGTAGCAAACATCTGATCTGCAATTGAAGTAAGGCGATACAGGAGAGAGAGTAATCAAGAATTTCCAAGAATCTATTTCTACTTAAATATTTAGCCTGCCAGAATCAAACAGAAAGAAAACTTCTTCCAGGTAAACAGTAGAGAAGTAACTGCACCTGAAAAACAGCCTGGCTCTGGGTACTACAGTCTTTTAGACAAAATTTAAACAGCCCCAAGAAGCTGGAAAAGATGGAAAAAGGGGAGTTGCGTGACCAGTGAAACCATAAATCACAGGCTGGACCACAGCGGTTATACCACCACGACCAAAACCCATAAAGCATTCCCTACCACGGAAACAGCCAGAGGAGCATCCAGAACACTGCGTTCCTTCCTTCAGGTGACATAGGATAGCTCATTTCCCCCTGAGCTATTGCGGCGCTGGGCTAATGAGGCGCACAAGCGGGAAAACCTCTAATTAAGAGCGAGCGAGAGCGACTGGGAGGCCGGGAGAGCCACTGGAACCTGCTCCCATGTTGTGACACACGGGGAAAGAGCGAGGCCCAGGCCCGCGGCTGGGAAAGTCACTCCAGAGCCCGGGGGAGGCCGCGGATATGACTGGGCCCCGAGGCCTCGGCCGCATCGTCCCCTCACCGGGACTCACCGGGCTCCAGCAGATGAGCGAGTCGGTGTCGGGATCCTCCACCAGGGTCCACAGCTTGGTGAGGAAAGCGGGGACGTTACTGCCGCCGGGACCGGCGCCCACCGCCGTCGCGCCGGGCCCTTCCATGGCGGCGGCGGCCACCGCTGAGCCCTGAGGGCCCAGTTACAGGCCCCGGGGCGGGCCGAGGCGCACGGGCGCCCCCGCAACGGGAAGTCGCCGCCAGATGGGGATTGCGGCGGGACGAGAAGGGCGAGTAAGCGGCGCGGGGCTTAATGTCGCCGGCGGCCACTGTCACGGGGCCGGGCCGCTGCCTGCGCACTGCAACCCCCGGGGCCCAGCATGGCCGCCGCCATCTTGGGACGCCTCCGAGACAAGCCCCCCTCGCGGGGAGGCGGCGCGCACGCGCGTCCACGCCCCCTCCAGCGCCGAGGACACGCCCACCCTCCCGCTACACCAATGCGCACGCGCCTTCTCAGCAAGCCCCCGCCTCCTTGAGGGCATCTGTTCATCCGCATGCGCTGATCTGCCGATGAAGCCATGCAAGCTCTCCTCCCGCCTTTGCGCATGCGCATTCCGCCGACACACAAGCCCGGCGCTTGCCTCTGCGCATGCGCCTTCCGCTGGCCAGAACTGCACGTGCCGCTCACGCGCATGCGCACCGCGCGCTGTCACTTTTCCCCTTTGACCCCGCCTCCCGGGAGCGCGGCCCCCCCCCGGGCGGTGTGTGGGCGGGGAAGGCGGAAAAGCGGCGACCGGGGGGGGGGCGAGGGGTGGGGCTGTGACCTCTGACTGGCACGCACGTGGTGTGCGGCGGGGCCGGCGCACGCGGAGCCACCGGACGGGGACATGGAGCAGGTCGGGATGCGCGCCCGTGGCGGAGGGGGGGGGTTGCCGCTCAGGCCCGGCGCTGGTGAGGCCTGGCCTAGGCCCGGTGCGGCTCGGACCGGTCCCCGTGAGGCCTGACCCGGTCCTGGTGAGGCCTTGTCCCTGTCCCCGTGAGGCCTGACCTAGTCCCGGGGGGGCTGACCCCATCTCCGTGATGCCCGGTCCCGCTGGGAACTGACTCGGTCCTGGTGAGGCCTGATCTCGTGCCGGTGAGGCCCAGCCTGGTCCCGCTGGGGGCTGGCACGCTGCTGGTAGGGCCCAGCCTGGTCCTGGTGGGGGCTGACCCGGTCCCAGTGAGGCCCTGGCCACGGGAGGTGGGCCCTGGCCGGGCTGTATCGCCTCCCGGTAACCGGAGGTCTCCTTCCCTGCCGTCCTGACACCCCCCCTCTGGTCCCGTTCCCTTCCAGCCGTGTCCTGCCGGGGAGAGCGAGGAGCTGACGGACAGCGAGGAGAGCGTGTACTCGGGGCTGGAAGACTCGGGCAGCGACAGCACCTCAGAGGAGGAAGAGGAGGAGGAAGAGGAGGAAGGCCCCAGCGACAGCTCGCCCCCCAGGATACACGTAAGGGCTGAGTGGCCGGGCTCTGGTGCTGGTCTTACTGAGGAGGGGGGTCTGACCACTGGGAAATGCTGTTTCAGAGGGTAGGGGTGAGGCCCGGCAGCTCCCAGGGTGCTCCCAGCCTGGGGGTGGCCTGGCAGGGGCAGCAGGCAGCTCCAGGTGGCCCGTCCTGTCCCACTGGCCTCTGTGGCCTCCCCCATGTCAGGTGTTGGTGGCCCCACGTTGGTGCCCTGTGCTCAGTGTTGGTGGCCCGGCATTGGTACCCACATGCCTGGTGTTGGTGGCCCGGCCTTGGGGCGCCCATGCCCCCGTATGCAGTGTTGATGCCCCAGTGTTGATGCCTCTGTGCCTGAGATTTGGTGACCTGGCTTTTGGTGGCCTGGCATTGGTACCCTGGCATTGGTGGCCCCATGTAGGTGCCCCCGTGCCTGGCGTTTGTGGCTTAGTGTTTGTGCCCTCAGGCCTGGTGTTGGTGGCCCATGTAGATGCTCTGGTGGCCTGGCATTGGTGCCCCCATACCTGGTGTTGGTGGCTGAGCATTGGTGGCCCTGTGCCCAGTGTTGGTGGCCCGCTGTAGGTGCCCCCATGCCCGGTGTGGGTGGCCTGGTGTTGATGCCCTCATGCCCAATGTCGGTGGCCTGGTGTTGGTGCCCCCCTGCCCAGCGTTGGTGCCCCCGTGCCTGGCATTTGGTGGCCCAGCATTGGTACCCCTGTGCCCAGTGTTGGTGGCCCCATGTCTGATGCTTGGTGGCCCTGCGTTGGTGGCCCCATGCCTGATGCTTGGTGGCCCTGCGTTGGTGGCCCCATGCCTGGTGTTGGTAGCCCCATATAGATGCCTCTGTGCCCGGCATTGCTGCCCCCCATTTGCAAGCTGTGGAGACAAAGCCAAATGAAACCTGTGTGCATAAATCACAGCAAAAAGTCTGTGCGGAAGAGCCTCGTTCGGATCCCCAAGGTCCCAGAATATTTGTTTTTCAGCTGTTTTGCCACCGTGACCTGAGTTGGGGGTCGGACTGCGTGACACAGCCAGGCTGGCGGGAGGAACCCAAGCTCCACCGGGAACCAAGAGGCCCCAGAGGTGCTGTGGGGGATTCCCACAGGCTGAGTGCCTGTGATCCTGTCTCCTGGGGGTCAGGGGTGTCTGGGATCCCTCGTGGGATCAGTGAAGAGGAAACGCTATGGACACAGAGGCACGTGACACTTCTGCTTTGGTGGCGAGACATAGTGTTGAGAGCTGGAGCGCTGTTTGGTTTTTTAATGGGGAAAAGAAATTCTCTGCCAGCTTGCATTTCTAGAGTCAGTGTTAGCAGTGATGCTTCTCCTGTAGAGAGTAGATTTAAAAAGAATTACGATGAAAGATTCTGCTTCCAAAGGTGCAGGCACAAAG